>JANRGW010009090.1:0-22398 GCA_024733675.1 Psilopsiagon aymara | reverse complement strand
GAAATCCATAGAAAACACAGTGTTTCTCTGTTAGGAGCTTCTGTCCCACATCATACAGTATCTAGCTCAAGATTCGTTTTGTTCTCATAGTGCTGTCTGCTATGGGTGAAAGTGTGAATTAAATTTTTAGATGTGGATTCTCCCTTGCATCTTTATCCTCATTCCACCCATTAAATAAAATTCTGTCCCTTATAGCTACAGAAAAAAAAAGCAACAAACACTTGGAAATGTGACCTGAATTGAGATGACAGAAAATGATGCCATACTATCGGTGTTTAAATAACAAGCCAAGGTTGCACAAATTTGGGTATATAGTTAAGCTGATCTACCATGTATTGGCTGAAGGACTATTAATATGATTAAAGCACAGAAGCTGATATTCAGTATTAAGCATGTAGAAGCTCTTTCACTACTTGTCTATCAGCATAGTGGGAAAAGCAACATATGATTGGGACTAGGAAACATCTCTCTCCATATCTGATGCTAATATTCTGTTCTAATCCCTACTTCACAAGGTATGAACAGCAACAACTGTGTGTCCTAGATTTTCCTACTGACTTTTGCCACACAATTAATGGACAATTGTTCCTAATAGCCCTTACTTTTAAAAAAGTTGATAAGGAATGTATGATTCTATTTTCTAAATTATTGAATCTAAAATAAGTTAAATGTCTGCATTCAATTTATCATGATTTCTTTGCAGATACACTCAGGTATGGCAGCATCATCATATACACAGACCAAAAAAAAGACCCTCTGCACTTCACCATGTTTATCTTTACAGCTTCCATTGAAATTCCATTTATACAACACTGTAATTACTCCAACATTGCCACAGTTCAAATAACTCAAGAGAGTACAGTTTGGAATCACTTTGTCACATGCCAAACAGCAGGCAGTAAATCTCTGACAACATAAATTAGTCACTTACTGAAATAAGGAGTAATGATTAATCACCTCAGAGAATATCTGGCAGAATTAGTCAGCCCTGTGACTGCTACTCCTCACCAACACTGTACAATAATTGCAGCACATACTACATCGTCTCACATAGTTCAAGACCTAATCCTTTCATACTGAAAGAAGTTAGTATATACCAAAGGTTCATCTTGATTGTATCAGGAGAGACAAAAGCCCCTGCCCATGGACTTTTGTGAAAATAACATTTTAATTTTATTTGTGATTTATAGTATATGTGAGTTACATTTTTATTTATGGGAATTGTTTTCTTTCGAACAAATAAAATCATTCACAAAGCTATAATTGTCAGGGATGTGTTTTTTGTTCTTACAGATTTTTCCCTAGATGTAGTATGTTATATTTTATCGCCACAATATTATTTAATTGAATTTCTGATTCTTCATTCATAAAATTCTATATTATCCATTTATTTATACCTATGTGTTTGCAGGGTAATTTACTGTACACAACCATGAAATACCCTTCTGTGAAGAATATGACATGCACTCATGCATTCTGAATGTCATGGGGCTGAACCAAACTAAGCTGTAAAACCTATTCCATTAGAAAAAAACAACATTGTAAGCATTAATCCAGTATAAGCAACACTTTTGACCTCTCTACCTTGAAGAATACAGGAAGTATACCTGCTATTTTTTGCTGTGCTAGTCCCACCAAGACTGAAACTGCATGTTCAGAATCTGAAGTGTTAGCATAGGAAAGAAAAGTTCACTCATTTAAAACAGTAAAAAACCTGCAATTCAGCCCACATCTTGGAATAAACCCAGCATTTTTACAGGGCATGGATATTCCCAGTCCTGTCAGTTCTCATGCACAGTGCATGTGTGTGACAATCATAAGCCAAAATACAATTCCATTCTCTTAATTTTATCCAAGAAAACAGTGCTTTCTCTTCCTTGATATTAAACATACTGGTCTGTATGGAGTAAAGTTTCATTACTTTTTTTATTTTCATAAATTTTTCCTACAACATTTACAGAATATCATTAATATATATAAATAGAATAAAAAAATAGAATATATATTCTTTGCAGTTAAAAATAACTATGACACTTATGATGGTAGCAAAATAGTTTGCCTTTTGGGGTGAGGAGAAATCCTCATGTACCTTAATGGGTAGTTCAACATCAAACTCCTCAGGTAACTTGATATGTAAATGATATGTTCAGTACATGTACAAAACTTTCTTTTCAATCAGTATTTATATTGTAAAATTCCTTTCTTACTTAATAGAAATAATTATATAATTCCACTAATGATGTGAATTTCTAATTTTTTCCCATTTGAACAGAGGTCTAGCATTCCACTGTGGAAGGGAAGCTAATGCTCATGAATAGCTGAAATTCTAATGAATGCTCAGGAAATGCTTCTGCTATTTACTCATCTCAGCTGGCTTTTTAGAACTGAGAATATTTTAATTCATCTGATACATAACTGTATTTCAGCTTCTCATTTTAAATCATTTACTTTTTTCTTTTCATATTTAGTGGAAACTGGGAGTATCTAGGAAAACGGATTTCTTTTTTCCAACAAAATCTTAAGTAAATTCAAATGTTATAGTTTCCAGTTAGTCATTCAATGGCACAAACCACTTAGAGTCTCTAGATCTTACCTGAACAGAAGACAGCGGGCAGAAAATAGAGATCTTTCACACTTATTGCACTGGCACCAAAGCAACAAATTAAGCTAGTAAACTTCAGACTTGTCTCTCACATTTGTCTATAAGGATACTGCAGAAAATATTCTCTACTGTGCAGCACAATAGAGACAAGATATTACATTCTGATGGCAATGGAAATTATTTTCTCTGGCCTGCCCAGAAGGAACTTGGAATCTTTCAGTGGTAAAATTGCTGGGGAATTTCTATTAACTAGGTTTCTAGGACACTTAGTGTAGAAATTAAAAAGTGTCAAAAGTCTCATTCCATTTTTTGTAATCTGTGGCAAAAGCATTAGCTCTCCAGAACAGAAAGCTTAGACTTTTGATGCCAGTTTTCAGCAGCTTCCTTATCTTAATAGAACCAAGTACATACAGAATTGCAACTACAATCATAAATTTTTTCACCACCACAGACTTACTGCCATTAGCAAAAAGTCTTGACTGGGGGTCTACTGCATATTTGTTCAACAATTTGAAACTCCAGTTGCTCTGCTGATTAACATTAGGTATCAGTTGCTCTGGGACAGGTTCCATTGCCTTTGATGTTAAGTATCGACTCATGAATGCCTTCAGCATCCAACCCACACCAAAGTGTAATCCAAGTAGAACTGGATTATTTAACTGGAAGCATTTGTAGAAAGCTGTGAACAGAGGCAAAATAGCTTGTAAGAATATGAGCAAGCCTATTACAGGGTAAGTGGTAGATAACTAAAATGCTAAACGTAACCAAACAGACTCACTGGATTCCCGAAAATCTGATAAATACATTATGTTGACTTAATATATTTTTTGCTCTATCAAGCAACTTAAATCAGTTGATAACCTCTGTAGTTGTGCTTGTTCATTTAGAGGATTTTTTGAAGAGCCAGTACAAATAAAGGTTTTGTGCAAGCACTCACACTACGCAGATCAGTTTGAACTCACAGTTACTCCCTAATATTGCCCATTTCCCTGCCATTTATACATGAAACAGATCTAAACTTCCAGCTTTGACTAAGCTAATGACCACGTAATAAAGCATTTACAGGAACTTTAGCTTAGTCAGAGTTCTCCATCACATATCAAACAGAGACCTTAATTTGTTCTGTTCTTTTTTCTTCACATCTGTGTTTCCATGACATTTTTAAACACTAGCATAGGATGACTGACTCTTCAGAAGATGTGAATTAGATAGGTATAGATGCCTCAGAGAACCTTTAACTCTTTTGGGTGGAAAATCTAAATGAAAGCCTTGATCTCCTTACACATATTAGAAATATTCACCTATCAAAAATATTCCTTCCTTTACTGAGAAGCTGATAAAAAACACAAACACAAAAAGTACACAGGGCTTTGACACTTTTCATTAAGGCAGAAGAGGATGAAGTATGACTGTTGATAACTCCTACTTATTTCATGCCCTTGAAGATTCTTTACCTGCATTTCTAATTTTGCCTGCTACTTCAAAATATCAAGCACCTCTCTCCATTTCCATGCATTACATACAAAGCTGATTTTTCCTCTAAGTTTAAAGGAGGTAAGTCCATAGGAGCTCCATTAATTTTACCTGAAATACACCAAAGTAAGTATTGACAAGGGTAAAACCAGACCTTTATAGATTCATCAGCACAGAATATCCAAGTGGGTTTTAGTCTGAAAACATAGGTTGGCTGACAGCCCAACAGAGTGGGTAGAAGTCTGGGTGCTCTGGATGTACAGTTTCTTCTAAGATAGTAAACATGCTGTCAAACGTATAATTAGTGCCTATTTTTAGAACTGTTCTTTTTTCACAGTGATAAAAGTGGCAGTAAATAGTAAGCATATATTTTTGAAGAATTTAGAATTGTTAAATCCATTGTGTTCCTGTTCAGATGCATGCTGTTGTAGAAACTAGGGTCACCACAAGAAAGTTAAGAACATTTGAAAACCATGTTGCATAACAGTAATAATCAGAGTACTGCACAATATACGTCATACCTTCATTGGCAGTTAAGACTGTAGAAAGTGAAAATACTTCAACACTTTGCAAGTGTAAGGTTGTGCTTTGTTAGTGGATAGAGCAGATTTATCCATTTTGTTTACATTTTATTGCAATTACTATAGAAAAAGGTTTTTCATTGTAATTCAGCCTAAATTACTTGGACCATTGTGTTAACACATCAATTGTTTTCCAGCTCATTGGTGATAACCTGTTAGAAAGAACTAGCAAGTAAATATTTGGTAAGCAATCCTTTTTCATTGCCACAATTTATAATTATAGTGCTTTCCCTCCTCAATAATTGAATATATATAATTGCTCTTCCTTTTAACTTTAACACTAGGTTTCAAACTGGTGGACAGGAAAGCACCATAAGAGACATTATTCTAGTGTTGCTTTCCCTCCTGTACAATGATTTGAACTCAAGCAATAAAGTTAAATGGAAAAGGCACTATACTAGATTTTCAATTACAGCAGAAGCAGGGAACCACAATTATCCCTTTCATTACTGAAATACTTCTCATAGCTACACAGGCAGAATCCCTGCTGCTGATACTTCTGCTATTCCTGTTGCTATTACTACTGCTCTTCAATTGAAGTGCCCTTGAAAACAGATGAGGTTATTGGTCATGAAACAGAAGTTCAAATTTTGAAAAATGTATATTTAAAGGAAAATGAAAAGAAAAAAAAATAAGAGCAGGAACACAGAGATATTTAAACCTTCTTTTTTCTTATCTTTGCTGCAAAGATATGATGTCTCTCCAGATTCATAATAAATTATTATAGTGGTAACTGTGCCACTAGGTTGTCAAACCAAATGAAATATGAGTGTGATCCTTGTCTGTCTTCTAACAGTACTTACATCCAGAGACATTTTGTACCAAGAATCCACTGACTGAACAACTGAGTTTATTCCATCTCTGATGTATCCATCTTTTACCGTGCTGAAAATTACCAAGAAAAAAAATCCTTTTTTTATTATTTTTAAATTTAACATCTTTTCATGAAGGACATCATATTTCAAGAGCAGTTCTTTATTTTCTCTGTCTACTTCACTTTGGGAGTTCCCTTTCTACCAAGCATGCAAAACTAGCTGACCGCTTCAAAAGTGGAACTGCAAATAACAAATATTTGCACTGCCTTGAATGTGGTTTACCTTAGCCTTTTCTGGACTAGCAATTCAGACCTTGCCTACTAGTCTCCTATGTGATTCAGACTTGGGTGCTGTACAAGAACTAAGGCAAAAAAATAGAAAGAAAGAGCAGCACATCATCTTTCTTTCAGTACTGGAAAAAGTCATGACTTATCTCATTAATACTGATTCAGATGAAAAGAAGAGTATTAAAGCAGTGTCAAGATTGTATTTCAGTCTGAGCAACATATGTAGCAGGAAACATATGAAGTTTATTTAAAAGCCAAGAAAAACTGTGTAAGGGCAACAGGCAATAGGCTACATAAAACAAAACATTTGTACCTGCACACTGTAGATAAAATAGCTAAAATACATTCAGCAAACTGGACACAATGATTCCTGCCCCATAGCAAGACCAAACATCCTCTTCAACTAACATGAGTCTCAGCACTCTTCTGTTAACAACAGGATAAAGGTATGTTGCAAGGAATATATCACTTACTGATAATCATTAAAGAACTGCAATCATCCAGAAGTCTTGCTAAAAAATTCAGTCACGAATAAACAGCTGCCCAGTCTTTAGTATTATCTGATAAATAATGAAGTCCAGAGAAAATGTTGCTAGAGGAAACATACTTTTCAAAATACTTCAAAAATGTCATACTTTTACCAGAAAAACAAGCAAAATCTTTTGAAATACCTTATAAATCTCCCCCTTCCTTCTTTCTTTCAGTCCCAGATCTTACAAAGTCGAAGGCTTTGAGAAACGTTTTTTGTGGGTTTTGACTTTTTTTCTCGTCTTGAACAAAACTGACACACACGTAATTACGAGTGAAATAATCTGCTTCTTCAGACTCACACTGACTGCACAAGTAGAATCACATGTGGTTACGTAAGCACACCATATTTTATTAATGCAATAAGTTATTTGCCATCTAATTACAATTATCAGACACACATTTTTGGCAGGGGAACTTGGACACCAGCAACTTTCTAATGACAATTCCATAATAGTAATCGTTACTTTGAGTACTGAAAGAGCCTTTTCTGACTCTTATCAGTGGAAAATATTAAGAGCCTCAAGACCACTCACCTGTCTCTGAAGAGAATAGTCTTTCTGAATTCTAAAAAACATTTTTTTTTGATATTCTCACAATTTACATTTTTACTGAACAACTACTCTGCAGTGGAGTGCAAGATACACTTTCTGTCACTGTGTGATAGTGTCTAATCCCAAAATTTTCCATGGCAAAATACCTGGCATAAATCAGAAATGTAGAATAAGAGAGTGTTCAGATCAACCACAAAGTCAGCAGTTTTGCTTCTTGTCCAAGCAATCATATATTGCATCCCCATGCAAAAGAATTCTTATGTGTAATTGAAATAACTACCTAATCATTCTTCGTTTGTATAATTATACAGGTTTTATGGCAAATTAAAAACTTGAGTTCTTTTATATTCTCTTCCTCAAAGCCCAATCAGTGCTGTCAAATATCAACTTTAAATATAGTGACTATTAAATATCATTTGATCTTTCTTCCTTTTTTCTCCCACCCTCTCCTGAGGGAGAAACATTAGTACCTTTTACTATTTATTTTTTTTATTATTTTGTAGCTTTAAATGCAATACAATGTATCTCAGAAAACTGTTTTGGTAATAAAATAAGCACAAAAAGAGCAACCGACATGATTAAGGGCATCTCACCTTCTTAAATAGTGAAATAAAACCAACTGTGTATCCTTCAATTTGCAGAGAAGAACAAGGCAAGATCAGGTTTTCAGATTCATTAATGGAGTGGAAAAGGTGAGCATGGAATTTAGTTACTGATTCTCTGATCCTAGAATTAGGGAAAACCCATTGAGATAACCAGGAGATCAGTTTAAAACGGGCAAAAGAATATATTTCTTTGCACAGTGAGGTGAAATATTCTGGACTCTCTTTTTACAGGAGACTGTGGAAGTAGATGGTATCATTCAAACAGGGATTAGGCAAACTCATAAATGATAGACTTCTAAACTAGATGATGAGATTAGCAGTCAGGATCATGAAACCTGTAACTGTAGAGAAGTATGAGGAAAATGAATATCAGATATTGGCCAGATTTCTGTGCCTTCCCTAAATGCTATCTCTTACTGTCACTGAACTTGGTGGACTATTTCATCTGATCTTTTCCTACACTACATTAACATGCTAAGTATAAGGCTTACTGTTAGTCATGCAAAAGGGATCAATTTCAGTATCTGCTTAAATACTTTTCTGACATTTATACCGAAAACAAGCATGACCAATCAAAACTAAGGAAACTAACAATCAGCTGGGAATCATTAATGTTTCTAACTCTTGCAGTGATCTTCTAAGTGAACGCATCATGAATACTCAGGTATAAATGGGCTGGCACAAGCAATTGGTATTCAAGTCTTCCTATGAATAATCCAGGAAAAAGACTTTAAGAAACGTAAGAAATATGGCTGAATTTTATGCATTAGTCAAACATTCACTTCTGTAACTCATGTTGTTTAGTAGATTCTACACATTTATGTGTTGAAATAGCATTCATGAATGCATTTCTTTATACACTAACGGACAAACCATAGATCCAAAGATAAAGCATAATGTGGGCATATTAAAGTGCTTTTCTTCATTTTAAAGCAAACAAAAAAGAAATGAAAACAACAAATATACCAGACTGCAGATCAGGAAATACTGCAAATTGCATGCCATTTCAAGATGTTCCTTTTTCCCTCATTATACATATGTTTAGTAGATGTACTGAGATTTACTACTTATATGTTAAATACAAATGTAAACTGAAAAATTAGAGCATCATCTTATTGTTGCTTTCATGAATACTATTTAAGTAAGATGAAAAATATATATTAAAAAAACATCCCAATTAAAATTCCTTTTCCAAATAAATCCCTCCTTTCACATTAAGTACATCTAGTCTCCCATTCTTTGGAAGTTTTTTTGCAGAGCGTATGTCTCCTCCTTTGACGACTTCAAGCAGTGTCCTTGTCCCACCCTGTATTAGCAGAAGCATTGATCTCTTCAGCACATGCTGATATTGCTTTCCATTCTTCTCTGCTTTACCTCCAGAATCTTAGTTTATCCCAAGTTTTCCTGCCTCTGTAGCTTTTACCTACCACACTGAGTCACTGCATAGTTGGAGAAAGATACAAATGAGTCTGTGCCAGCTGCCTCTTATCAGCTCAGCCAAAGTAAGGCTGAATGCCAGGAAAACAAGAAACAGGAGGCAGGCAGGTTAAAAGACTGAAAGTATGGGCAGAATACTAAATATCTGCAGCCAAAAATGAAAAGAGAAACTGCTACTGCCTGCACTACCTTCATTTTTCTTACCACATTAGCAACTTGTATTTTATATTTTTCTTTTTTTTTTTTTTTTTAATTTACATCCAGTGTAAATGGATAAGGCAAGAACTGATGCTGCTCTGTAACACTATGGAATCTAAGTGATTAATTGCCTTTTTTTTTTTTTTTTTCTTTCCTTTTACTAACCGCAAGTCAAGAAAAAAAATACTAGAATTTGTGAAGAAAGGTAGCTTGTTGTATTAGTCAGGAGAGAAACTAAACAGCCCACAGTTTATGGACAGTAATTCAAATACCTTTTTCTCAAAAGCAACAATACAAACATCCTCCCAACTTTTTGCGATCTCTTCAGTGTTCTAAATGTATAGACTGAAATGTCTCTGAACAGAATCTGCTGTTAATTTTGAACAAACTGAATTCAGGCTGAATTAAACCTTGAATGAAACTCAGTTTCTCTACAGAATGTAATTCAGGGGAAAAGAGCTCCTGCAAGCTTAGATTTTTTCTGCTGTTAACAGGAGCAAGGATCCATAACATAAATCATATTGCAAGGATCCATTCTTGAAGTTAACAATTCCATTTAATCATAAATTTTATTTTACGATCTTTCTCATAAGTCTCTACTTTTTTCCCTGCATGGAACTTCTATCACTGACAGTGGATCATGCCACTCACAGCATTCAGCTGTTCACACAAAACCCAATTCAAAAAGACAAGACTTCAGCAGCAGTTGTGTATGTACATATTCGAGGCCTGCTACAGGTGATACATGAAATATGCATAAATTTAAATAGAAGTAGAAGTTTTTAAAAGTGATTTTGCATATTTATGAGTCTGTATTTCAAAACAAAACTCACCTGTTATTTATATATATTTTTTTACAAACCAGAATTTAAATGAGCAAGGATAGATGAAAAAGTTTTGTTCAGAAGTATACTTGATAACAATAAATGTGTATCAGGCAAAATTAAATATAAGCCAAATCAATATGGAAAGCAATGCAAGAGGTGCTTCCAAACAGTTTCATATCAATAGAATTCTGATGCCTGATATGTGGACCATTCAGGGGATGAAGAACTGGCTGTCTGGCCTCACAAAAAGAGTTGTGGTCAATGGCTCAGTGTCCAGCCGGAGACAAGTAACAAGCGGTGTCCCTCAGGGATTGGTGTTGGGACTGATCTTGTTCAACATCTTTGTTGGTGACATGGGCAGTGGGATTGAATGAGCCCTCAGCAAATTTGCTGATGACACCAAGCTGGGTGGTTTGGTTGATATGCTGGAAGGAAGGGATGCCATCAAGAGGGACCTTGGCACACTTGTGAGGTGGGCTGATGCCAACCTGATGAAGTTTAACGATGACAAGTGCAAGATCCTACACTTGGGTCAGAGCAATCCCAGGCACAGCTACATGTTAGGCAGAGAAGAGATTCAGAGCAGCCCTGTGGAGAAGAACTTGAGGGTATTGGTCAATGAGAAAATGAACATGAGCCGACTTCACAGCTCAGAACCCCAACTGTATCCTGGGCTGCATCAAAAGGAGAGTGACAAGCAGGTCAAAGGAGGTTATCCTGCCCCTGTACTCTGATCCTGTGAGACCTCGCTTGGAGTATTGTGTGCAGTTCTGGTGTCCGCAACATAAAAAGGACATGCAACTGTTGGACAAGTCCAGAGGCGGGCCATGAGGATGACCAGGAGACTGGAGCACCTCCCGTATGAAGATATGCTGGGAAAGTTGGGTCTTTTGAGCCTGGAGAAGGGAGGGCTGCTTGCACACCTCATAGAAGCCTTACAGTATCCAAAGGAGGCCTGTTGGGATGCTGGGGAAGGTCTCTTCATTAGGGACTGTAGTGAGAGGACAAGGGGCAATGGATTCAAACTTCAACAGGGGAAGTTTAGATTGGATGTTTGGAATAAATTCTTTACTGTTAGTGTGGTGAGGCACTGGAATAGGTTGCCCAGAGAAGTTGAGAATGATCCATTGCTGGCGGTGTTCAAGGCAGGGCTGGACATAGCCTTGGGTGATATGGTTTAGTGGGAGGTGTCCCTGCCCATGGGAGGGGGGCTTGAACTCGATGATCTTAAGGTCCTTTTCAACCCTAACTATTCTATGATTCTATTATCTGCAACTTCTGCCTCAACAAGTTTAGATTTCTGTGCTAGTTTCACTGCTTTGCTTCTGCATTCCTCCTTTTTTGTGTCCTATGATAATTTACAAAGTAATGGTGGAGGCCATCATAAATTTTGTGAATTTATTTTGACAACTAAATTTCATTTTCAATAATTTGTGGAGGTCTGTAACATGGTCTATTGTGTCTGAACACTGAAATTTCATATGACCACTCTGTCCTTCATTTTTTGCAAGGAAGGGAGGAAGCAAAAGCCTGTTTGTCACAAAGTTACTTTATGTTCATTTGGTCCAACTGTTGTAGCAACGGGACTGGACAGGTCCGCAAAAAATGTTCACCTGCTCCTCTACTCAGGAAACAGAAATAATGCAACCTCACATCTCTTTAATTGCGAAGCTTGAAAGGTGGCTGCTGAATATCAAACACATGCTAAGAACTACTGACAACCAATTCTGAAAATAAAAAGAAAATATCAATACCATTTTCTGATAACACTTCAAGTAAATCTCTTGTCTACTCATTCTGTACGTAATGGAATGAAATAAAAGGTTTCATTCCTTATCCTCAACAGCTTGTGACTACTTCTTACACCTCTCCAGTTGTGCTGAGATCAAGCTAGTTTTGGAGTCTTGTAATATACTTAAGTGACAAAAAGCTTTGGGGAAGCTCTCATACTTCTGGCCCAAAATGAGCCCAATTACAGTGTCCAGTCAAGCACCCCTGCCTGTTAGTGACTGCTGAAACCCTCAGTAGGAACCTTCTTTCTTACTTATCCTTTAGGTCAAGGAATTAACCTACAGTTGAAGATATTAATTCGTGTAAAACCTCTATATCTGCAAAGAAAATGTTGCCAGATTTCAAACGGCAGCAGTAGCTTCAATGAGCTTCTTAAAAAAAAAAAAAAAAAAAAAAAAAAAAAAAAAAAAGAGGCAAAGCATAATAATTTTTTTCCTAAAACTGTATTTTCTATTCAAGCTGAGTCCTTCAAAGCATTTTCGTGACAAACCTCCTAAAACAGTTTCTAATCCCTTACTCACAACTGATATTCAATGTAACATACAGAAATAACCTAGTGTTCACATCAGTCTTTTCTTCAGTTAATTCTGCACACCGCTTTTTTTTTTAATCTTCAGGACTTGTTCCTATCAGTGAATACCTGTAAGAATTCCTTTTAAAAATTTTCCAATATTATATATATATTTTATATTTCTGTTTTAAGGAATACAACATTTTATTATGGCTATGCTCTATGGTCAATTAGCAATTTTCTTATAGCTATAAAATTTAACACAGGGACTTTGAGCCCACACTATTTATAACTCTGCATAATTACTCTTCATCCTTCAAGACTTCATGGTATAATCTCTGTCTCCCTCTTCAGTCTACTTTTTTTTTCCTTATCCTCATAACACAACATCAGCATTTTGCAGATGCAGAAAAAGATTCCACTGGCAAAAGAAAACCATTCCCTGCCAGCTCAAGCTCAAACTCTTTAAAGCTGTTAATATTTTCTTTTCTTACAACCTTATATCCAATATCGCTTTGAACGAGTCATCTGGATTCAGAACAAAAACAAGCAACAAGAAGTTAAATAGGTTCAAATAAGTATTCACACTTTGTATGCTTATCTAAATAAAGCCTCTAAAGCCTTTCAAGTTTGCTCAATATAGACTTCACTCCAGCTTGTAAGCTGTTTCCTAAAAAGGTCTCTAAAATTGCTTCAGATCATTTTGGTCATTCAAGAAGTTCTGTTAAGTGGAATAAAATAAAAATAAAATCTGAGACTGACACAGAAGCCTATTTGTGTATTCAGTAAGTCTTATTCAGTCAATCATGCTCACAGTAACTCAGATCTATCAAAATCTATAATTTTTTGCATAGTTTATCAACTTACATATTTTCTTTTGATTTCTCATTTTACATATATTTATGTACTATTTCAGTCTTCTATAAACTGACTTCAGAGTAATAGCTGTCTTTATAAAACATGCCATTCATTTTCTGATTTCTTACTAAGATAAAAGGTGACTTTTTCACCTGTCTTCACTGCCAGTTTCCTTTTTTTCAGCTGTTTATATTTCGTGATTTTGAAGAGTGGGAGTTGGAGCACTCATGCTGCTTTTTCTCAGTTATCTTGCTTGTGACATGGGCACCCACTGAAAGCAGGTGAATTATTTTTTTCATTATCATAAATTTCATTGAATTCCTAGGTGAATAATAGTAACACACCTCTTCAGTCTCTTTAATGAGCCTCTGAAATGAATACATGCTACTGATTCTGCCTGGGGAGCAAAAAAGTCTGGGGCAAAAGTTAAAGATCATTTGCTACAGTTGAAACTTCATTTATTTTCAAAACTTAGTGAGGAAGCTCACAGTACCTTACAACATATTGGCAAGAAAATGGAACCAGGCTTTTCACAGGCTTTTCATGGCAGGAGGAAGGAGTTTTAAAAGAAACAAGAAAGGTTGTGACTAAATATAAGAGAAAAAATTTGTCACGAAGAGAGTCACTAAAAGATCAGGTTGTATGACTGAGGGGTTGCACAGTCTTCATCCTTGACATTTTTTAATACCCAAATGGATAAAACCTTTAGCAATGCTAGAATAAAGGACATTATACAGATTCCTAAATGCCACATGTTCATAATGATAGCAATCTGAATCAAGAATGAAATAAAAACCTGGCTAATTTAAGAAGCAGTCTTGATCCAACTGTCACGGCTTCATTAATTCTACCTTGATTAATTCTTGGAACACTCTAAAAAGCTTTTCAGAATTTCCAAAGCTTCTTTTATCCTCGAAATTTCACCTTGGACTGGAGCCCTCAATGAAAGACTTACTTCTTGAAAACTTTCTTAGAAAACAGATAAACAAACCAAACCTCGCTCTTTCAACTGGAGCCCAGGACACAGGATTTTGCAGCAAGCTTTAGTGTATCTGCTTCCACTGATTTTTTTCAGATTTAGGTATTATTCAACTAGTTCTGGCAAAGTTGATAAATCACAGGCATTAAGGATGACTGGGACACCATAGGTGTCTACAGCCTGAGTAAGTAGACAGAGAGGCTGAGAGAGCCAGGACATTGCTTAATCTAGAGAAGGTTCAGTGAAGATCTTGTCAATGTGTAAAAAATTCTGGTGAGAGGATGTAAAGAAAATGGAGCCAGGCTCTTTTCAGGGGTGCACAGTGACAGGGCAAGAGGCAGTGTAACACAGGAGATTAGGTGTGAACAACAGGAGACATGCTTTTACTGTTATGGTGCCTAAGCACTGCCACAGGCTTCCAGAGAGATCCAGAGTGGTGTCTCCATCCCTGGGATATTTAAAAGCTCTATGGTCGTGGTCCTAGGCAACTGTATTTAAATGGCTTTGCTTGAGTGGTTGGACAAGATGAACTCCAGAGGTGCATTCCAACCTCAGCCATTTTGTGATTCTGTGGTTCTATAGTTACAAATCTTGTACAGCAAATATAATAATTAAGAGAGATAAAGATAGACTCTGGAGAAGGGAGGGCTGCTTGGAGACCTCATAGCAGCCTTACAGTATCCAAAGGAGGCCTGTTGGGATGCTGGGGAAGGTCTCTTCATTAGGGACTGTAGTGAGAGGACAAGGGGCACCATGTGAGTGCAAACATCTTGTTATTCCCTATCTTCCTGCTTACTACTTTAGACAGCTTTTGTCAATCATATAATAGAATCAGCTAAGTTGGAAAAGACCTTTAAGATCATCAAGTCCAACCATTACCACCACTAAACCGTGTCATTGAGGACCTCATCTACATATTTTTTGAACACTTCTAGGGATGGTGATTTCACCACTTCCTGGGAAATCTGTTCCAATGTCTTACTACCTTTTCAGTGAAGAAATTTTTCCTCATATCCAGTCTAAAATGAGGGAATTCCTTAATGAGGGAGCTCTTTTGTCAGTCCCATTGTTAAAACTCCTGTCTCCCTGTATCATGTATCAAGGCTATAGAGTCCACAAGGAGATGCACATTTAAAAGTGTTTTTTTGAGATCTTCTCTTTCTTTGATCACATTGTTTGTCTTCGTTTCCCACCATTCTAATTTTATTTTAAAAATATTTCCTATTGGGAATTGATTTTAAATCCATTTTCCTGAAGCTACAGCTGGTTTGGAATCTTCTTCCTTTATTTGGTTTGTAAACCCAAAAGGTTATGTTATCTCAAATTAAATTTTTGGCAAAAGATGTAGATAAAAGGAGACCAGAAACTACTGGCATTTCTGGATACAGAAGGATAACTCTGACCCAGAGAGTCAAGCCATTCATCTGACTAAAGGGAACTCTACTCTATCATTAATTTCTGCAGTAAGAGTCACATTCCTTGTCACTCCTCAGCCTTTACCTTTACGAAGATGCTCAATGAAGTGAGTGAGGGATGAGCTCCTTACCTTGGTGTTTCTGTAGCTGTTCCAACGTAAAATGACCTAAGGCCATTGTCCAACGAGGCAGTTAATTACACTGACTTTAAGGTTACTCAAATATCTCACATTTCTTTGTTCAGCTGTTTTGTATGAAAGCAAATAATAATTTACTCTCATCAAAACAATCAAAATGACAGTACAATAACAGAAGATATTTCTATAAAAACTGCAAAAATATTAGTTATCTCAATGTGAGATTTATGGTAGGAGACCCTTTTTCCCCATCTTCTCCTTCAATAATAGCATTATTTTCACCCAGTTTCATCACATTAGCAATAGTAATAAAACTAATTTGGTACAAATAAAATATGGATGTGCAAGAATTTATCATTATCATGAATTTGGTTTTATCATCAGCAACAGTAACTTGATAAGAAGATTAAAAGGCAAGAGTGACAGTAAAAACCAAAATGCATTATTTCAATTAATGTTTCAAAATAAACCGTTTTATTTTATGTGAAGTAACTTGTTAAATCTCTCTAATTTTTAAGAAAGATAATCAACACAAATACTTATGTTAGTTTCCTCAGATATGAAAGAGCTATTGAATAGGGAGAGGTTTTGACAAAACTGAGGTAATTCTCTCTAGAGAAAGAAAAAATAGAAGACTACTGCAGAAAAATACCAGTTTTATAAGTTTTGGTTGTTAAGCAAATGGAGACACTTTCTCTATCTGCAAAACCTAGGTAAAACAAAAAAAAAAAAAAAAAAGATAAAATCAGTATTTGAAGTACCAAATTCTAACAGTCTAACAGGCTCTTTTCATAAACTGCCACATATTACTAGCCTATATATGGTACACAGGAAAAAATACAGACACAAAGACATTCTGTTCACCTCCTCTTATCAGTACTGTTGTCACAGAATAACTGTTCACTTCTGCAGCAGGAATTCATGTGTATCTGAGAATGTAATGTGGTTGTCAAAATGACAACAATCTTGTGTTTGGTGCTTCAACATCTGAACAAAGAGCTAGCGGAAAATGTGTAAAACATGTTAAAAAAAAAAAAAAAAAAAAAAAGCTCTTTGGATGTTAAAGTAAAATTCCCTCAGGATATTAAAGAATAGCAGGGGGCCACTAAAGGACAAACACTTGCGTTGCAATGGCTTTGAATAAATATCAGTAACATCAGACATGATCTGTTGACTTGAATTTGATATTGCAGCCTATGTGCCAGCCAAATAATTTCCATTTTGAACCAAAATTAAATGAGGCACTTACTGCAAAGTGACAGTGCATGCTGCAAAGGGTTGCCTTGTCAGAGATACTGGTCCAAAACCTTAACAGGCATAAATTGAAATAGTTCCAATTTGGTCAGTGGAAGTCTGCCAATAATACCAGTATTGCTTGACCACCATCTTTGTTTTATCACCCCCACCCTGTCTTTAGGCAGAGAATTTGTTTCTTTAGCTTTAATTTTCTTTTAGATTTTCTTTTTATTCTTTTTGTTTGTTTGTTTTGTTTTATTTTTTGTGAGGGTTTGTTTTTTTTTTTTTTTTTCCCCCAGAAAGATTTATAGATTTGTCTATGTATTTCTCCCAATAGAAATATAATTCTGAGTGTTGGGGTATATTCCAAAGATTGCTCCAAACTGCTTAAACAACATCCACTGCAAAAATGCTAAAATTTAAGGCAAGGCATCCAAATGAAGAAAAATCTGTAAAGTAGGAAATATGGGACAGCAGTTCTCTTACTGGCGCAACACAAGTACACAATGACAGCTTGTTAGAAAGAAGTCTCAATCCACCTGGTGTAGGTCTTCTGCCAGCTCTGAACTGTAATGGCAGGAAGAGTCATTATAGCCTCAGCTAAATGGTGATTGCTCTTTTGGGCCAATACAATACTAGTTAACATTTGCTTTTGGCAAGTAGCACTTTGTCAGCTACTAAGCCTGGGTAGGACCTGGTAACAGGAAGAAAATGAACTTAGACTACTTTGGTTGCTGTACCTTTTGAAGTTTCTCAGCAAGATATGAAAACAGTAGACGATTACAGCTTCCATATTGTTTATTCAATTTATCAATCCCTTTCTGCCCTACAACACAATGGGAAGTCTGTTTTTAAATAATGACATCCGTTTTCTGTCTTTCAAAGTGTCTGTGCCTAAATGTTAGAGAAGTGCTCCCTAGGCCTGGGCCAAATGTTTTGTTCATGCAACTTCACTGATATCATACAAAATCTCCTTCTCACTGCAGGAGGAATGACATCCAAGTAATTAAATACAGCACTTAGGAAGGGAAGGGATAGTAAAATGAAATCTGCTACAGTTCCCCTAGTACTGCAGCAGGCTGTATTACCTCAATTTTTGTCATAGCACCTACAGTGATTTTTATACTGTGGCCAAAGTGAGCCATAATGCACAAAAATCACTAGAAAAGGATTTCCAGTCTGTCAAAAGACTAAGCTATTCCATTTTGATTATATACCACTAAAATAGATGGAAAGGGAAGGAAATTAATTGTAAAGGATGAGGTGAAAAACACTGACAATTCAATATGTTCTAGTGGTCTGTGTTTTTTCATCTAGCATTCTGCTTGGATGGCATGCAAACCCAGGTGACATTAGCATACTTTGCTGCAGACATTACCATCTGCATTACTATGGCTTTCACTTTATGCACATTGAGGGCTTTTTTGTGCCATGCTGCCTCTAGAGAACAAAGCTATCCAAATTCTTTCCTTATTTCTTGTAATCATTTTACTAAAAAGAACACTTAATTGGTGAATCTCCTTGAAATGTAACCCCCTCCCACTGTTATCTGGAAAGCTCTCAGTTTACAAAGGGCACTATCATAAACATGCTGAAAACAGAAAGAAGAGCAAGAAATAAAGCAGATGCTGAAGGCTGTTGTTAGAAGACCCAGAATTGCCACTTCTTCTTTAGTGATTTTTGTCAATGAAAAATTTGCTACATTACGAAGTTTTTTCTCACCTTAACTCTTCAGCTTACATGTTTATAGCCTGTATAATATTCTGATGAATTTGAGCTCCTTACTGTTCCAATTTGAACTATTCAGCTGTTAGCATAAGCATGATAGTAGATAAAGAGGGATCTAGAAGCGATTCTTAGATCATGAATTCAAGTTTACTCTTTTCCTCTGCTGCATTTGGACTCAGAACTAGGAATAGAATTATTATTTTTTAAGCCAGAAGTGTAGTGTCCAAACCTGGCCTTTGTACTCTTAGTAGAATTACCTGAACAGACAATTGAATTCAACTTGCTAGTAATCTGAATTCATTTTAAGTACCTTCTTGCAGTCCTTAGGTTTTTTTCTGACCTTGCTCTTCACATGCTTTCTATATTATAAGCATTCCCCTAAACTCATCCACTTAAATTTTCCAACTTTAGGCACATTTTGTCTTTGTGGTTCCTCCCAAGTATTCATCCATCCTTTCCTTCACACTGCTGTAGAAATACAGGACAGCTACCTTGCAGTTACTTATACAGTACCTTTTATTTAGATGAATAGAGATGACTGTGGTCTCTAGGGCTGTCAAACTAGAACATTTCATAAGCTATATATTCAATCAGAGACTTTGTTTTTAATAAATTCCACCTTCTGAAGATTTTTTTTAGGCTTTGATCTACTCAGTGTTAACTCACCAGGACTTAGAGAATTCTACTCATTACACAGAACTTCAATGGACTCTGGTGGTTTGATAGTCTGATTCTAAATTTCTTCTCATCCCAAAGAAGTCTGTCTTATTAAAGTATATCTGAAAGTATTACCAAAAAACAACTTGATATTTTGAGTGCTGAATTGATTAAGAGGTATAGTTCCCCCCTAAAGAAAGCTGCAGCTGTTTCCGTGTCCTAGAATTGCACAAAATCTGTTCAATGTAGAAAAGAAAGATTCTGAGTGTCATTTTCAATTGACCCACATACAACAACTGAATAATTGGCCTTCAGGTAGACATCTGATTCCCCTCAGAGAGTTCCTGAACCTCACTTGTTACAGCAGTCCTACATACAAGCAGATGGGTGAAAAAAAGAGGAAAAGAAGAGGGAAGTAAGCGTAAATATTTCTTCCAGTTCTGCTTAGAAAATCATTGCATATATGCTGCATAGTACAAAAATCTATTTTGAAGTTGTCTGGCAACTGGGAAGCAAGCAAACACTAGGGACAGTTTGGGATCTAAGAACTGGAACTTTCTAGCTCCTAATAAAGGCAACCAGATGGTTATAGGAAACAAAATGACATTTTTGACTTTGCTATAGACTCCCAAATTATTTGGTAGATAATAGTGACTATAAAATGGAAAGACTGTGTATGCTATGTTACCAATAAATATATGCTTAGGAAATACACAAATTATTAGAAACCAGAAAGACTATATGAAAAATTAACATTAATATTAATCAAAGATGAGGGGTAAATTCAATAACTGTTTCAGGTCAATGTCAAGTGTTTAAGTATTAGTATCTTCACACCTAAGTAGGACATGAATTTTGGACTCTCTCCCTGTCTACTATGTGCTGTTATTCCATGGGGCATCTAATCATTCAGCTTTCCAAAAACTGCAGTGGAAACTCATGATGAAACACCCTCAAAAGCAGCTTAGGAATGAATCTGTAACTCCTTGCTGACTGATCTAGGAAAATCAAATCAAAATCAAAACTTAGAAAATGTGAAACTAGCAGGATCCCACACAGAAGCTAAATACTGTCCAGTAAACAATATAGAGCTTTCCATCCTGTAAGAATAATTAAGAAAGGAATCATGAACAGCACTAAAATACTAAGTTACTACAAGAGATTCCCATACAAATTACCTTAACAAAACTACTGCTAATGAATATCCACACATGCATCTTGTCTCTTTTACATGTGCCTGGAACAAACTTTACTCCTCTACAAGACACCTTTTTTTCAGTCCTTACTAATTCTAATATATACATAAACTGTTTTCTCACCTGATATTTCTTTGCATAGACTGCACAAGCACAAAGCTATTACCTCACCTATTATTTCAAGGTTTTCATTTCCCCAGTCATGGGTTATTTTGGACCTCTTTATCCCCTGATCTGTGGGTAACATTACTTTGGTTCTCAGAGAAAAAATATTTCTCTTCGGTTTCATGTACTGTTTGTTTTTCCTTTTTGGTTAGGAACATGTATCTTTCATTAGAAAATCACCTACAAAAACCGAATTCTATGTCCCAGTTTCATCATGGAATTACAGATCCCTTCCAACTATAGTCATTGAACAATTCCATACTTTATGTTCTTCTCCACAGAATATAAAGCAAAAGAACTAACCTAATTATAGTTTTCAAAAAAATGCATCAGAAGAAATTTCCTATTATAAAACACGTCCAAAAATAAAACAGGAAAAAAAAAAAAAAAAGATCAAAGAGAATTCAACTTTGTTTTTAAAGGGATGGTAAAGATCAGAACTCATTCTATTATGGATGGTAAAGATCAGAACTCATTCTATTGGATATATATTTTAGGGCAAAAAGAGACCTATCTAAGAGAAATTAGCCAAAATTAAATCTCTAATTTTGTAACATTTTCTATGATTCAGTAAACTAGCATGCTACCGATGTTCTCGGAGCCTAGGATTAATTATCAGGTTTATTCAGCAGTCATTAACATGAAATGAAAATCACCTACTAAAATTTAGAGTGTATTACTTAGCTGAGAATTGCCCTTCTAAGGCACATAGAATCATGGAATAGTTAGAGTCAGAAAGGACCTTAAGATCATCGAATTCAAACCCCCCTCCTGTGGGCAGGAACACCTCCCAGTAAACCATATCACCCAAGACTATGTCCAACCCGGCCTTGAACACCACCAGCAATGGATCATTCACAACTTCCCTGGGCAACCCATTCCAGTGCCTCACCACCCTTACAGCAGAGAATTTCTTCCTCATATCCAATCTAATCTTCCTCTGTTGAAGTTTGAACCTCTTACCCCTTATACTTTAGCTACAGTCCCTAATGAAGTGTCCATTCCCAGCATCCCTATAGGCCCCCTTCAGATGTTGGAAGGCCGCTATGAGGTCTCCACGCAGCCCACCCTTCTCCAGGCTGAACAGCCACGACTTTCTCATCCTATCTTCATACAGGAGGTGCTCCAGTTCCATGATCATCCTCGTGACCCTCTTCTTGACTCGTTTCAAAAGTTCCATGTCCTTTTTATGTTCAAGGCACCAGAACTGCACACAATACTCCAAGCGAGGTCTCATGAGAGCAGAGGGGAAGGATAACCTCCCTCGACCTGCTGATCACGCTCCTTTTGATGCAGCCCAGGATACGGTTGGGTTTCTGAGCTGTGAGCGCACACTGAAGTCGGCTCATGTTCATTTTCTCATTGAACCCTCAAGTTCTTCTCCACAGGGCTGCTCTGAATCTCTTCTCTGCCCAGCCTGTAGCTGTGTCTGGGATTGCTCTGACCCAGGTATAGGACTTTGCACTTGGCATGGTTAAACTTCATCAGATTGGCATTAATCCACCTCACAAGCATGTCAAGGTCCCTCTGGATGGCATTCCTTCCCTCCAGCGTATCAACCAAACCACACAGCTTAGCGTCACCATCCACAAACTTGCTGAGGGCCCTCTCAATCCCACTGTCTATGTCAGTGACAAGATGTTGAACAAGATCAGTCCCGACACCGATCTCTGAGGGACACCACTCATTGCTGGTCTCCAGCTGGACATTGAGCCATTGACCACAACTCTTTGCATGCAGGTGTCATGGGTTCAGCAGTAGCAGTCATTTTTCTCCTTCTTAGTAGTTGGTGCAGCACTGTGTTTTTTACTTGTGGCC
>JANRGW010009089.1:0-27048 GCA_024733675.1 Psilopsiagon aymara | reverse complement strand
CTCAGAAAGTCCTTGGCCAGACCAAAATGTACTAAGCAGTAACTAAAACATTGGTGTTATCAGCACTGTTCTCAGGCTACAAGTCAAAAACACAGCGCTGCACCAACTACTAAGAAGGAGATAAATGACTGCTACTGCTGAACCCATGACAGTTCCTTACAGGCAGTATAGTGGAAACTATAAAATACCAAACACAATATGAGAAAAAGCATCTTCCACCAGAAAAGCCAAGATCTAATCTTGGAAATGTGAAAGTGGATAAAGTATAGCTCAAATATTTTAAAATAAAAATAAAAATCACCCTTTCAATCTTGATTAAAAAAAAAAAAAAAAAAAGTGCTCTTAGTGCTTCCAGATACTACACTGTATTTTATGATTAGCTTGACTTAGTGCTGTAGGCGTTCGTCAACTCTAAAATCAAAGCGTAAGTGTTTCAGGTTTTTCACATCAAGATGGAGGCGTATAAAATTACTGTTCATCATTTTCTCTATCTCTAAAATATAGGTTACAAGATTTTTTCACCTCAGAACAGGTTTTGTGGCAGTTAAATCATTGCTGGGTTTAATATCTATAATAATTGGAAATTTATACTTCTATTCTGAAGCTACTGAGTAAACATTGTTTTATAGTTGAGTCATCCTTTCACAGAAAGTGCCATTTTACGTTTTCATTTATCTGTGGTTTTCCTATTGATGGTTTCATTGTCATGAAGATGTTATTTTATAATAGGAACTGCTTTCTGTATTACCTGTTTGATTGACTAGCTATTTTCAGAGGAAATAAAAATAATAAAATATTAAGAATTGATAACTATAACAACACATGAAAATTAATAGCAATGAGAGCTATATGCAGACGCTGAATGAAGCATTTGTGCTAGAATTAGAGACTGCAGTACACTGAGTTTAGGAAATACCAGTGGTTACATACTATGTCTTTGGTGCAAATAAACATGACCCCTGAGATTTTGACCCTCTTATTAAAAACTTCTATACAGAGCTTTGTGTCATCACTTTTTATACTCTTCAGCTTGATAGATCCAAAGCCACAGGCAATTCTAACCTTATCAATCAACCCTCCGAGTGGAGTTAAACCTCTTAAGTTTTATGAATTTGGCAGTGCAGGAGCCAGAGTAATTTACACAGGGATGCCACAGATTTCATTTACATCAATCTGTAAACTACAAATGGATCACATATTTTCTTTATAGTGTCTGTGATGATTTCATAGAAATAATGTTGCATAGGTTTGGCATTCTCAAACCTAATAGAATGGACTATTGGTGACCTCTTCATAAGATCTCAGATTTAAAAGACTCAAATCTTTTCTTTCAGAGACAGCCATTAAAAATACTAAAGCAAATCAGATGCCTTGTAAAACTAGGAGCAAAAGTAAAAGAGAGGAAGCAAGAAGGGGGCACCTGTATTTCTGTATGACTATGGTGTCCCTATCACTGTTTAATTTCTTTTTTAAACATCTAAAAAAATTTCATATCACTGTGAAAGTCCTTATGCAGTAGGAAAAATTATGTTTCTGTATGTTTCTGCACGTTTCTGCACATTCATGCATGAATGTAACTGCTTAGAATACATTCTTGGACATTTAGAACCCATTGCTTTGAAATTATATTTAGATTTATGCAAAGAAATAATTTCATGTAAATGTAAATACAATAAACATGACTAGCAGGCAGTTCTTTCTCAGAAGTTAAATCCCCATTTTTACATATTTGTAGATATGACAAAGCGTGGCTATGATCAGACCTTCTTCTGAATACTGCTCATAAGTCTTTTCCCAGAAGAAGGAAAAAAGACTAAAATTAGAATCCTTAGTTATTAATAGGAGCACATATTTTAGTTTATTGACACATTTCTCCTTAGAGGCTGGTAAGGTATTCAAACTGGTTCATTTCTTTCTTTCTCGGTTGTTGCTTCAGAGTCCACCTTGAGCACAAAAAGAAAATATTAAATTTACCACCAGAAAAGATTCTGTTCCTTCACACCATATTCCCCTGTGCGATAAGCCCTGACAAAGAAATGGGAACTATGATCAGAGATGGCTTTATTTCCCAGATCTCTAATACTTACCTCCCCAGGAATCTCAAAGAAGTGTGTTTCATAAATAAGGATTCTACTAATGACAGCTCACACATAGGGCAATATGTTTCAATCTCATAATGATTCATGTTCAAAGATATAAAAAAAACCCACAGCCCAACCCAACCCAACCCAAACCAAACCAAACCAACAACCTTTTGGAAAATTTTGTGGGTTTCAATTTTAATTTTAATTCAGTGTACGAACAAAAATATTGCTTTCAAACAATGTACCAAAGAGACATATCATCTGAGACAGAAAGACCAATGTATCCAAGACAAGCTTGCGTGTTCAGATGCTACAGTGAGAAGCAGAAGAGCTACTCTAAACCACATGAGGATAAGTGTCTTCAGCGTGTCTTTCGTATCACAGGTAAATGATCAAACTGCAGGAGTATAAAATCCAGCTTTTTTGATACATTTTCTCTTGCATTCTTCTCCAGTTCAGAAGCCAAAATATACACTCATGATCTAAGAGATTCATAATCATTGTGTATTTTACTTGATTTTGAAAGAAAGACAAGAGCCTACCATTCCAGTTCCTTTTTAGCTCTAAATAATGACTGCTCAGGGCTGAACTTCTCTTGAGTCTCACCATTTTTTTTTCCAGGTGAAAAACTCTCCTGAATGAATTCTTACCTAGACTGATTAATATTGCTGGGAAAAAAAAAAACAGAAAGTGCTGTCAAGTGAATCACAACTGCCTCTCCTGATGAGTATCTTTGCACAGTTTGAGGCAAATAGTAGAAGATTGGGCATTACGTATGCCATCAGCCTTCTTGTGGTCTTTCAGGGTCTATGATAACCTTTTCTTTATATTTAGATTCCAGCATTTCAGTACATTCAAAATATATGAAGCAGAGTATGATCTGAGTGAAAGTAAACTAAATGTGGTACACTGACAAAATACTTGCTGAGGTAAGAAACACTTTGCTTGAAGCTGTGCTGGTATATATGTACCTTTGAGAAGTGTGTGTAGCTCATTGGCTACAAAGGTCTTATGGCTACTCTTGACAGCCTTGGATTTTCATATAGAATATAAGGTTCATAATGCTTCTTATCATTTTAAGACACCAAGACGTTGCAGCTGCTCCTCCTCTGGTTACATATGAAGGTTGAAAATTTCAACATGAACAGCTATTGATTTTGCCAATGCAAAGAATAGACATGTTCAAATAGACTAGTGCGTAAACCTCTGCACCGTCTCCATGTCACTTACTACATGTAGAGCAGCTTACTCCTGAATATCTTTAAGGCTTCAAGCAAGTTAGAAACATAAGAAAACCAACTAACAACATTGGAAAGTGACTGAAAACATTTTTGGACAGAACAAAACAAGATGTAGGAAGTTCTGTAGATTACTCATTCTACCATTAGAACTTTAGACTGTCAACATATCTAAAATAGCTTTTGACTGATCTGGGAGCTGTAAAATGCAAACATACCAGCATAGAGCTCAGCCTCAGGTATTGAAGCCTACTTCTCCACTATAGGAGTTTCCAGGTGATGCCTTCCCATTTCACTCTCCAGAGTCTGGATGATAACTATGTTCAGCTTCTATTTCACTTCAGTATGCTGTATACTGCATTTATGTGGCTAGGTTTTTGGGTCAATATTTTTTGTTTGATGTTCTGGTTACATTTACTGAAGATCATTTTAGTTTATGAGGAAAGAATAAAGCATTGGATAAATACAGGTCTTCATTCTGGTGCAATTATTATTGAACTTCAGTATATTCATTTCATTACTTAGAAATAGTGGTTACTGTTTTATACACCTCCATAACAAAGACAGTGCTTATTCTGTCAGCTGACATTTCCAAAGAAATTTTATCTCATATACGTTGTCAAGTAAAATAAACATAACAGATATGATAGAAGTTTATCATATTATTACATGCAATATACTATACATAACATATTATTATAAATAATGATTTATCACATATAACAATATGATTTCTTGTATGTATTGCATATTTTAAAATTACTATTATTTTTAATTTAGTTTAATTTGACAGCAAAAAGCAGTTCCAAATTACATTTCTGCTTTAAACTATAGGTTGATTACTTATAATTTTGTTCCCAGTCTGAACTATTACAGGTCTTTTGTATGCTGTGGATTTATATGATGACTGCTGTATATTTTACTGGATCTAAAATAATACATTATGTGAGAGAAAAATCCATATATCTAACCTTGCACAGAAGCTAGAATATTGACTTAAGTACAAACTATTACTGCTCCTTGCTAGTACAGTTATTGAGCCAAAGGACTTTTCTAGAGAGTGCTATCTTTATAAGGCAAATGGTCAAGAAAAGAATATTGTCAAAAGGCTTGTCTGCTTAACGGATTTTTTCTACAGCTATGGTTGCACCAATGTAACGTATATGTGATTGGTTTAAAACACAATCTATGCTCATGGCTTTGGCTTGGTTTCTAACTGGACTGAGCACTGCAGCAGTGGAAATTCCTGTTTCACTAAAGAAGACTTCACTAAGAAGCTTCATTGCTAAGAGAAAGACACTGGTAGAAAAATCTTTTCTGTTGGGAAATATGAACTTATGTACTCCTCTCACATATAAAATGCTCTGTGGCAAAAGCAAATATCTGGTGTAAATACTGCCACATTCTGAGGAATCTGAGAAATACCTCAGTCTGAATTCTTTATGTGACGTCCTTCTTAGCTGTGTCTATGATAAGCTGTCGGTCTGCGCTGCTGTGCACTCATAGTTCCTAGTCCACATACATCAACTCCCTCTCACAGAAAGCAAAGAGCAAGAACTGAAAATGGCCCCATGCAAGTCTAGGTCTCATCAAAATATGTAGTTTGCAGAGCAGCTCAACTCAGCAGATACTTAAGGAGGTTAGCTTCAGATGTCCACATGCTTATTTTATATAGTTTATGTACATATAGTGTAGTTCAAAAATCACCTGTGCAGGTAGTAGCCTAACTCAGGGAAATCCTTGCAGTAGGGAATGATCCCATTCAACATCTTTGTCAGTTACATGGACAATGGGATTGAGTGAACCCTCAGAATTTTGCTGATGACACAAAGATGTGTGGTGCTTTCAACATGCTGGAAGGAAGGGATGCCATCCAGAGGCACCTTGACTCCCTTGAGAGGTGTGCCAATACCAACTTCATGAAGTTCAATGATGTGAAGTGCATGGTACTACACCTGGGTCAGGGCAGACACAGGCACAGCTCCAGGTTGGATGCAGAAGAGGTTCAGGACAGCCGTGCGGGGAAGGACTTGGGGGTGTTGGTCAATGACAAAATGAACATGAGCTGGCAGTGTGCGTTCACAGTCCAGAAAGCCAACCATATCCTGGGCTGCATCAAAAGGAGCATGACCAGCAGATCAAAGGAGGTGATCCTGCCCCTCTACTCTGCTCTCATGAGACCTCACTTGGAGTGTTGTGTACAGTTCTGGTGTCCTCAACATAAAAAGGGCATGGAACTGTTGGAACAAGTCTAGAGGAGGGCCATAAGGAAGATCAGGGGACTGGAGCACCTCCCGTATGAAGACAGGCTCAGGCTGAGAAAGTTGGGTCTGTTGAGCCTTGAGAAGAGAAGGCTGCTTGGAGACCTCATAGTAGCTTTCCAATATCTGAAGGAAACCTACTGGATAGTGGAGAGGGACTTTTCATTAGGGACTGTAGTGATAGGATAAGGGGCAATAGGTTCAAACTGTTTAACAGGGGAGGTTTAGGTTAGATTCAAGTTCTTTATTGTTAGGGTGGTGAGGTAATGGAACAGGTTGCCCAAGGAAGTTATGAATGCTCCATCCCTGGCAGTGTTGAACAGGGCCTTGAATAACCTGGTCTAATGGGAGGTGTCCCTGTCCATGGCAGGGGAGTTGGAACTAGACAATTTTAAGGTCCTTTTCAGCCCCAACCATCCCATGTTTCTATGTGAACAGCTCAATAGTAGACATCCATATTCAATGCAACAATGTAATAAGACTTCCTTTGTTATAATAGAAACAAATACATACCTTGAGTATGATTTAAAAATATATTTTAAAAGAAGTCAGCTAAATCTTGCCTTAAAATTATCACTGGATACCATGGAGAAGCAATTGGCACCCCCCATTCAACTGTTCCTCCTCAGAAAGCTGTAGAAAGCAATGAGATTGACCCTCAGCTTCCTTTTCTCCAAACTAGACAAGCCCACATACTTGGCCATTCCTCATACAACATTCCCTCCAGCCCTTTCATCAAATTACTCTTCTTTGAATACATTCAAGGATTTGCACATCCTTCTTAAATTGTCATACCAAGAACCACACACAGTGTACACTGGCTGATAAAGTAACACCAGTGTTGAATACAGCAGGATAATTATCACCTTTGACTAGTTGATCATGCTGTGTTTGGTGCATGCCAGGATGCAGTTTGCCCTGTTGGTTGACTTGCATTGAGCATCTTGTTGACCAGTACCCTCAGATCCCTTTCTGCAGGGCAGCTCTCAAGCCACTCCTCTCTCAGCTTATATTTGCCTCCATTCTGGGTCAAGAATTCAGCATTTTGACTTGCTAAATTTAATCCCGTTAATCATTGTCCAGTGCTTCAGTCTCTCCAATCTTCCTGCAAGTCCTCTTGTCCTTCAAGAGGACAAAACGTACCTCCCAGTTTGGTATCATCAGCAAATTTAATAATGGCAAATTCAACTCCTGCATTCCAGTCATTGATAAATAGTGACAGGACTGGCCATAGAATTGAACCCTTCAGAACTTTGTTGGTGACTTGTTGCCAGCTAGATGTAGCCCTATTCACCACAGCACTTAGGGACCTTCTATTTACACTGTCCTTCGTCCAGCTCACTCATCCCACATCTAGACTCATCTAGGAGGATGCTATGAGGGACATTATCAAAAGTCTTACTAAAATCCAGAACTACAACCACCATCTTCCCTTCAACCACTGGCAGGTGACTTTATCACAGAAGAAAAAGAAAAAATGCGTGAAGGACTGCATCCTGTAGGAGGGACAGCAACCTGGAGCAGAGGAATACTGTGAGGAAGTGACCTGGGATCAGCAATAGCAGTCATTTTTCTCCTTCTTAGTAGCTAGTGCAGTGCTGTGGTTTTGACTTTCAGCCCGGGAACAGCGCTGATAACACTAATGTTTTTAGTTGTTGCTAAGTAATGTTTACTCTGATCAAGGACTTTCTGGGAGTCTCATGCTCTACCAGGGAGGAGGGGAAGCCAGAAGGAAGCAGAGACAGGACACCTGACCCAAACTGACCAAAGAGGTATTCCATACCACAGTATGTCATGCCCCATATATAAACTGGGGGCAGTTACTCCAAAGGGCTAGACCACTGCTTGGGTTGGGCTGGGTATCAGTTGGCAGGTGGTGAGTGGTTGTATCCCTTTCCCTTATTATTTCTCTTATCATTATTATTAATGGTGGTAGCAGCAGTGGTTTGCATTATACCTTAGTTACTGGACTGTTCGTATCTCAGCCCATGGGAGTTACGTTCTTTTGATTCTCCCCGCCATCCCTCCGTGAGCCAGGGAAGGAAGGGGTTGAGTGAGCTAGTGGCTGCGTCATTCTGGGTTCCCGGCTGGGCTTAAACCTCTACAGGAAGAGAGATAGAGACAAAGTGTTATGGACTGACCACAAGCACATTTCCCATCTCCCTGTGCTGCTCAGAGAAAGGAGGTAGGAAAGTCGGGATAGAAGTTGAGGCTGGGAAAGAAGGGAGAGATCCTATTGCTCATTGCAGGGGGGGTTGCGCTAATCACTTTTGAAGTTCCCTTCCAACCCAAACTATTCTATGATTCTATACTCTGTTTAATTGGCAATAAATTGCATCAATTTCCCAAGTTGAGTCATGAAAGTAAATGCTGAGTGATCTCCCTGTCCTAATCACAATCCATGAGCTTTACATCACATTTTCTTGCTCTGTCCTGTTGATGGTGGCAGAGTGATAAGACAGTTTGGGGGACACCTGGAGACCAGCCAAGGTCAACCCATTATACCATTCTCCAAAAAGGAGGAAAAACAGTTTTATTATGATCTTGAGCACAGTCTAGTACATCTTGGGGGTTGTGTCTTCAACTTTCCTCATACCCCTCTAGCAAAGTTAATGCACCACTGACAGTTGCATGGTTTCTTCAACTTGCTATTGAGTCTTCTGGTTCTCATGTCAGAAACTGATAGCTATTCAAAACTGCCTCCTGTTTAGTAAGAAAAGTCATTGCTCTAAAGGAATTCCTTTCTTCTAGATTAGTTGAAATTCTAAAAATAGTGCCTATATTTTCTACAGGACTGAGATATGTTTCCTGCAGCAAGTATTTGTTAAAAAGTTAAGATAAATTCTTCAGTGAGTCATTCATCCCACTCATTTAGGTACCTAGTTTATGAATGTTCCTTCAAATTGTCTTCTGGAGGCGCTTCTCCATTTTATAGAGAGAAAATTTAGATGAGTTTTAAATTAGAGGTATAGCTTTCAGCTAGGAACATGGGGCAACTATAACCTTTTCTTACAAAATGATAGAAAAACATCTGATCAGTAAATGAGAGTTACTTTTTTCCATTGTGTTTTTGCACTTTGACATTAGGAAAAATGAAAGAAAACACAAAAAATACTTTCTTGAAGGTTCTTGAAACCTGTGAAGGTGAAATTAGTACAATCTTTAAGAAAAATTTGAATACCACATCTGTCCTTTGTGTATGCTAATGACTCTGGCACTTATAAATAAAATGAACAGTGCAGAATAATTGCTTATTTCCAAAAACTTTATAAAGAGTTTTATTACATATAGTTACCTTATGTGTTTGGAAGAGTGCTTTAAAGACTCCCCCAGTAGGCATTGATTCAGCGGACCGTAGCAGCACTAAAAAAAACATTAAAGTCTGTTATGTCAATGAGCTGTGCATGAAGAATTTCTTTAGTGGTATTTATTGCACAATGCACCATGACAACCATAGATTGTATGATTATGCTTTTGATGGAAGAATCATAGCACTTACATTCAAATCTCATGGAAATTAAGTAGCAGTGTCCCATGCACTTCAACCAAATTCTTTATAGCTCTAAAGGGTCTCCTATGATCACCATGGATGAAATGCGAAATAATTGTCCCTGTAATCAGATCAGGTCTTTTAGACTGTAATCAGACCAGGTCTTTTAGTATGAGGTTGTCTTGGGTTCAGCAGTAGCAGTCATTTTTCTCCTTAGTAGCTAGTGCAGTGCTGTGGTTTTGACTTTCAGCCTGGGAACAGCGCTGATAACACCAATGTTTTTAGTTGTTGCTAAGTAATGTTTACTCTGATTATGGACTTTCTGAGTTCCATGCTCTATCAGGGAGGAAGCGAAGCCGGGAGGAAGCAGTGAAAGAACATCTGATCCAAACTGACCAAAGAGGTATTTTACATACCACAGCACATCATGCCCTTTATATAAACTAGGGACAGTTACCCAGAAGGGTTAGATCACTGCTTGGTTGGGCTGGGTATAGGTTGGTGGGTGGTGAGCAGTTGTATTCTCTTCCTTTGTTATTTCCCTTATCATTATTATTATTGGTGGTAGCAGCAGTGGTTTGCGTTATACCTTAGTTACTGGACTGTTCTTATGTTAACCCATGGGACTTGTATTCTTTCGATTCTCCTCCCCATCCCTCCGAGAGCTGGGGGGGAGGAAGGGGAGGATTGAGCTAACAGCTGCATGGTTCTGAGTTACATCTGGGCTTAAACCATGACAGAGGTCTTCTCTATTCTCTTCTGCAATTCTTTTTCTGTTCATGTCAAAAAATATGGAAAGATCCTTGATAAAATGTACAAAAAAATACTTATTTAAAACTCCAAAAGTCATGAGGCTCAGACTAGATTTTCTCTCCGTATTTAACTCATTTCACTGCACATTGAGGTATTATAGGGGTCTGAAAAGACTGTGTGATCCTATTGACCATGTGTGCCATAATCCTTCCTAAATATGCAAGCTGTGTAAAAATAATCCAACAAAAGCCAGGAACTACAGAGTTAAGGCTTCTTATTCTATTCCTAATACAATCCACATATCTGGGGATTGCATTTGATGTTCTTCAGTTCTGGGTAGATTGGCTAGTAAAATGCTGAGCTGATTCAGGGTGAGACACTGTTATGCCTCTCCTTTTTTCAGTCTTTGTAGAGAGGTGGAGAATTGTGCAGTTTTCACCAAGGGTTCACTAATTAGCAAACTGTAAACTCACCATAGGTTGCCAACACAAATTTCTTCAATAATTCAATTCTTTTTTTCTGTTTCTATAAGAATCGTTGAAGTCTCAGTGTTCAGTCTCTCCACAAATGCCTTTCCTGGAGTTCCTAAAAGAACTTAGGGTTCCCAAATCTCTAGTCACCTCTGAAGCTTTCTGAGACCTGTACTGCTGTAGGTAAAAGTCAACAAGCACTAAATGGGTATGTGGTTCTTCTTCATAGACAGAGCAGGAGCCATTACAGATATTATTAGTTATATCAAGTCATACAGAAGACTGCTGTAAAGGACACTTTCTACAGGTGCCTGTCAATATGGAATTATATTCACTGATGTTCAAATCTCAGCCTGTCACTTACCTGACTGCCTGAAGTTCCTCAAGTATACTTTGTCAATGTGAATGCTTCCTTTCAGAGAATGGGGAAAAAAAATAAATCTGATAAGTGCTAACTGGTATAATTGGCATTTTCATTCTATTCATAGGCTTCACATGAAGCAGTCAAAGTTTCATGTGAAACAGTCGAGTAGAATTACTTTTGTGCTTGTTTGGTTTGGGGGGTTGGGTTGTTTTTATATTTTGGATTGGAGTGGTTTTGTTTGTGGGTTGTTGGGTGTTTTTTTTTTTTTTTTTTTTTTTTTTTTTTTTTTGCCTGGACAGCTTATCTTTTTTTTCTGGTTTTTCTTGTAGGTGGTGGGGATTTTGTTTGTTTTTTTATCTATTTTTTATTTTTGTTTGGTTTGGGGTTTTTTTCCTTTGACCTTCTCAAAGGAAAAGATATTTCACAGTAAGATCTAGCTTTTGCTGTCTAAGGTAATTTACATATCTGTGAAGTGGGTGAAAAGTAATTTCATAGCTTGATTCCTTATAATTTGTGAGCAATGTGTGCATGAGTAACAAAAATCTAAGACAGTGGATAATCAGGGTAAAAATACATTAAAAAATAACAATTCACTAGCTTTTTTAAATGATTAATTATACATCATAAAATGGGAAAACCCTATGAAGCAGAGAAGTGTGTAGAAAATACTTTGCAAAATCGACTTCTTCATTCATGTTACTAATCTGGGAATAAATTTAGTCCCCAAATTGATACAAGTGACATTTGCCTTTGATAAAACAAAAGATCTCTGCCTAGAAAACACTGCTGAAAACCTCTGTTTGCTAACTAGAAGGCAGTGCCTTGTTAATAGAGTGATATTGTTTTCCAAACTGAAGTTGAGAGTTCGGTATAACCAGGCTTATAGAAGTACAGCCTCATGTTAACAGTGAAGTGTAAAAAAAGAAGCAGTGGAAAAACAAAACCTTTCTGTAATATGGTCGTTTTTTTAAAACACACTTCTGCAGGAGTCTAAAATTAATTGAAGCTATCTCTGTCATTTGATTGAAGAAATAATATTTTCATCATTAACATCTGTTTTGATGCAAGACTTCTAAATCAAAATTATTCCAATTTTTTTAATTCATTCCTTCTGAGAGAAGTAAAGCTGCATTTATTTTATAGTGCTAGTCAAAATAGTATCCAGCATTTGTAAAGGGCTAAATACATTCTGAAAACTAAAATAAAAAGAAAGTAATTCTTTCAGTGGTGGCCTCCCCTCCTTTTTCTTAATTATATGCCCTAAATGGGCTTTTCAAAGGCTAAAAATAATCCTACATAATCCCATTTGTAGAAAATTAAATAGGTTCACACTATTATGTAAAAGAATGAAAAAGATAAAAGCAGCAATTAGAGTTTCATCTCCCCAGTTACAGCACTTCCGCTTGTTTATTTTCACATAGTGCACTTGTTGCTTACCACCACTGTTTCCTACACCACCACAGCAAAAGTTAATAGAAAGTGTGTGCAGCTGGCTTATGGACATATTTTTGAAAGACTTACAGTTTTCATTTTGTTCACAAAAGATGTATGGAAGAAAATGTTTCTGCACTATTTGTGACTTCTTAAAGAGTCCTTGAAGAAAAAGTAATGTAAATGTTATTCTATTTTTTATGTCACATACGGTGCTCATAAGTGAGTAACTTACTGATTCTCTGTAGGGAGATTATTTAAAACATTTATTTTATGCTTTTTGGATGAGTATTAACCATAAGAAAGAGTGAGATTCAGGCATGTCTACTGTCAACTGAGTATGGAAGGAGTATCTTCCTTAGGTCATACGTCATCTCCACTAATCCATTCATAACATCTCAGATAATGCTAGCACATCTTAGAAGAACTAAGTGTCTATATTTGGACAAACACATCTCATTCTGGATCATCACCTACCACAGTGATAGTTTAGATGCCTAGTTCAGACATCTACATATACACTTAAGCATACATATCTCAATCTAGCCTGAATTCCACACAGAAACTTTCTACAGAAACTTTCTACAGAAAAAGCTCTAGTGCATGTAGGATGGAGTAGAAGGAACGGAGTGTGTGAGGAGATTAGGTTTCTGTTAATACTGGTCATGCGTTTATATCAGAAGGTGCATTTAGGCAGAAAAAACATAATAACATTTTCTCTGAGCCAAGGGATTTCTCTAATTATAATTAATAAAATAGAAGGAAGAATGGAAGTTTGCATCTACATTTTTAATTAGTTTTTTTATCAATAGGCAAACAAAAACCAAAACCAAAATGAAATGCAACTTTTGCACCCCACAACAACAGTGGCTAGCTCACAATCTGTAAGGAAAAGGAAAAAAAAAAATGGAATTTTCCTGAATGTAATAATTGTTTCCCCAATGATTAAATTATCATTTGTATTTCATGTTTTCAGAAATATTTTTTGTTGAGCGTTCAATGTCATCTTTCCTTTTGTCAGTAAGTAAATTAAATAGCTCAAAGGAGCTTTGTAGAGAAGTGTTTGCTCCTTTATTCTCTCCCAGAATGTTGGGAATACAGATAGCCTCCTTTCTTTACAACAGCAAGTGTAATAGCTTTGACAAGAACATAAGAAGGATAGTTGTGAGAAAAGACAAAATGCAAATAATATGGCTAGGGGCCCAGAGTAGGGAATAACTAGAACAAGTGTGAGCCATTATGACCATGCAAAGCTTTGCTGAAGTCATTTCAAAGTCCAAAATATTTATTTTGGTATTGATTTGGAAAAGCCTGAAAAATAAAATTGAGCTATTTGCTACTATTTTGTTGATAATATTATACACAATACAGCTCTTTCCTGCATTTGTCAGAGATGGGATCAAGCTGTTTGTCCGTAGAAATTACAAAAGGATTGCTTTTTTCCGAATTGGGCAAGACACAAATATCTCATAACATACAAATAGCAAAATTTTTATGAAACTATTATTGCTTCTATTTCTTCTCCTTTGAAATGACATGACAAGAGTTAAACCCACAAATCTATGGGATTCAGGCAAATAAGCGGCTAGATCCACAAACTGTAGGACCTTAGGGACCTTATTTCAGAATATTCATAATTTACTAGCCTCTTATCAGCTACAACATTATTTTGGGGGTGCCTAAACTGTTGAGATTTTTTCTGTGTAAGAACTACTATTACCAGGCTTCTAATGTCATGAAAAGAGCTGAGTGCTTTCACTGCAGTGGGACTGACATGGTACAGAGAAACCTGTTAAGCCAATTGAATGGATACAGTCTGAAAATTCACGTTGGGCTAAGAAGAGCACTAATTCCACACCAAGTGACCCAGCATTTGAAGATACTTAGCACATTCCTTAGCTACATTATTTAAGGTTATGATTTCAATACAGATTCGCTGAAACCCTCAGTCAATGAGGATATGCTGTATTTTAGCATCAGCTGACAACTTGTGGGTTGAGGTAAGAATAGTTTAACAAATGAAATAGAGTAAACAATTAATTATTATTTTAATGAAAAGGAAGGAGGAAGAGAGAGAGAGGAACAAAATCCAAAGAAGAAAACCCAAGTGATGCACGATACAATTGCTCACCACCTGCTGACCAATATCCAGCCCAACCAGAGCAGTGAACAGCATCTCCGAGCCAACTCCACCCAGCTCATATACTGAGCATGGCATTCTATGGTACGCAATGTATCTTTGGGTAGTTTGAGTCAGATGTCCTGGCTATTCTCCTTCCCCATTTTCCTGTGCACCTCCTCACTGGCAAAGTTTGTGAATTTGAAATGTCTTTGACTTAGACATAGCAACAACAAAAATATCAGTGTGTTATCAAAATTATTCTCATTCTAAACCCAAATCACAGCAATGTACCAGCCTCTAAGAAGAAAATTAACTCTATCCCAGCCAAAATACCAGGACAGGATATCACTCTTAAGTTAATTTTATCTCTTTTTAGCCGAATGAGAGATTTAATCATGGGACATTCATATCACAAATGAATGCTCAGCATCCCTCCTTCTAGAGAGCCTTTGTGAGAAGCCTAATAGGACACTAATACTCTTTCACTGTATCAATCACAAAACGCTCTGTTGGCAGCAAAATAATTAGCATGAAACTTGCTTCAGAACTGCAGTGTAAACTGCTTGGAATGACTCAATAATGTCAGCACTTGGCTAGTTGATTCCCCACAGTTTTTGCACAAACTTGAGTCTGAAGTGAGTGTTAACATCTTCTATGCTAGGCAATAAGACATTTCATCTTGTGTGAAGTTGTACATGAACAGGAATTTTGTGGAAAGAGATTTGAAGGTATTCCAGTGACAGTAAAATGCCTTTGTTAATGCAACTAAAGAATTTTAGTAAATTTTGTATTACTGCTTTTTATGTCCTACTTAAATAAATCTAATATGCCACTACTCTAAAGATCTGCTATAGCTATAAAGCCCCTCTTGATACTCAGCCTTGGGTCTTTATCCAGTCAAGCAAGGTTAGAACTTCTTCCTCAAGAATGTAACTGAACCATTATTAAATTCTATTAACAAATTTCCACTGACTTCACTGAATGATGGAAGAGGGCTAAGACAAGTCACTAAAATCCAGAACCTTCCAATTACTTAGGCGTCTCAATCTCATTGGTCTCAGCGGGAGTCACATGTCAGATGTGCTGAAGGATTTGTAATATGGCAGAACCCCCTTTGAACAGTGACAGTGATGCCTGAAACCTTCACCGAGGAGATCTGAGTACCTGGGTTACCTAAGCGTGTCTACACTCCTTATCTTTTCCTAAGCTGCGTAAAAGTCAAGCAGGAAGCTCAAAAGAAATCAAGCTTCACACAGTGTTTCCATTTCATGCATCACTCCTGTCCAGAAGAAAAAAAAAAAAAAAAAACCAAAAAAAAAAAAAAAACCAAAAAAAAAACCAAAAAAAACACAACAAGATCTGTTTACCTTTTCTCTTGTGTTATCGTGAAGTAAAGATGGTACATGATGGGTAGCCTGGAAACTATCACAATGAATAAGGCAATGGTCAAGACTTTTTTCACCTGAATCTAACTTACAGTTCAGCTGCCAGTCCCTCCAGCCAGTCCCAAGGCTTTGGGTTTTCTGGACCTGCAAAATCTGCATATGCAGCAGTTTCACCAACAAGGAAAGACAAAAAAAACCAGGAGCACATTTTAGCAGCACTAAAGCCTACATTGCTTATAACATTGTCAACACAGAAACAAAAAATAATTTTGGGAGATACTATTTAATTTTCCTCTCCTAACCAGTTCCAAAGGAATAGGCAGGGAGAATAGCTGAAGTACCTTCTCCCTCCTTATCTCTTGCGACAGAAAGCTTTATGGGCATCTATTTTGTTCCTACTGTCCCACAGACTTTGTCAGTATTGATGAAACAGTAGAGGTGGAAGGTACACAGTAGAGTTTTGACAGCTCTGCTTGGCTGTGTTATTTTTCCCTATGTGTAATACCTGAGATGTCACATTGATAAAACTTGCCTTTCACGGCACTCCTCTATTTCTGAAGTTATACTGACTGTTCTGCAAAATCATGGCCTGGAGGTAAATTAGTAGTGTCTACTGGACTTACTTTAAACAAAAATACCAGAAACATGCCTCCTCAAAGCACCCTGTACGGTATTACACTACCAAAAAATGGGCCATCCTGCTCAAGATACAAGCTCAGTCAAGCCTGGCTACATTGCAAGAGTATAGAATTATGATATTGCCCTCCTTCATGGTAAATCCTACTTACTGCAATCATCATTTAGTGAGATGTTCTGCATTCTGTGATCCAAATGTTCAGAACTAATACTGTTGTACATTAAACTGTAATCTAAATTATGACTGTTCTAGGGATAGTTTCAGATTCTGATTACAGGTTGCACTACCAAAAGTCAGTGATACAGGTGTTAAATTATCATTATAATGGTCTACTGGTGCAGAAAACCAGCTCAGAGTATATTTCATTTACTGCTATAGTTTCATAACACTCTGGAAGATCCTCTAGAATGGAAGTGAGTGAATTATTCCTGTTTTCAGAAGCACAGACAAGTGGTGACCTCCCCTCTTTCTGCCTTATTATACAGCATTCTAATTTCAGTGGAGATTGCAAATAATTATCATAATAATGATATTCATTATAGCTATGCAGAATTGCTTCGGAACTCATCAGGTAATACAAGTTACATTTAAAAAAAAAGACTTAAGAATAAGCCAACAACAAAAAATAATGAAAGCCATCTAGCTGATATTTAGATTACTGTGCTGTACATCTACTTCTGAACTAGTTGCACTTGGGTCTTTTATACATATCGAGAGAGAAAAAAAAATTTACTGAGCACTATTCTCCTCATCTATTTTAGACAAATACTTTACTGTGAGATGAATTGCAACCCAGAGTTTCTCTTTTCTTCCAGTGACTACAAATGAAGTTGAAGGTGACTGCTCTGAATGCAGAGATATTCATCAAACCACATGAATTTCATCCACACTATCAACATATCAGTACTTTTAAATCGTAGGTTCCACTGCAGGGTCAATCCAATCCACCTGCTGGGAAAGGAGCACTGTTGTGAGACCTCTGAAACACCACAAAATCAGAAGTACTTACTCTGCACTGGATGGTGTCCTGGTTTCAGCTGTAGCAGTTATTAGTGGGAAGGGAAGGAGAGAGATAAAGGCCTTAAGTCTGATAAATCCATGTTAAGAGTTAACTGGCTCCACAGTGTTTTATCTGAACTGCTTTCAACAGCTGAATGAGCACCATTGCCTGCTCAGAGTACTGCCATCAACAGTTCAAATGTGTCCTAACACAGCTGTGCTTTGTCTACACTGATAAGTTAAATGTCTGAGTCTGTTCTCTGGCACTGAAGTGACTGGCATGGGACAGCTATAGTTTTTACACTATTATCCATATAACTATAATGTTGTTTTCTAAACAGGTTGGCCAACTGCAAACAATCTGCAACCCTCAGCCCACTCTCATTCTCCAGCCTGGTGAAAATTCAGGGAACAGTGTTAACTTGCCAAAATCACTCCTGAGACTTTCTGTCAATTTAATAGCAGAAAAAATTGTAATCTGTGGGGGTACCTACTGTCTGCGATCAGAACTCCTCAAGGTTTTCCTCACCCTGCTTCTGGCCCATGATCTCCATTTCAGCCCCAGTTGCCCCAGCACAGCAGGAGTCTTCTTACAGTTGCTGCCAGACCTGATACAGAGCAAGATTTTCTGCAAAAATCTTTTATGAGAATGGATGTGGACACAGCTCAACCGGAGATTGGACTCTACATGCATAGAGGTTATGAGGATGTCAGATGTTTCTATGAGTTAGATTTTGGCTTGCAAAAGAATGAATAAGCCTCTAAGCCCCTTCATTGTAACACTTTAATGCACATATTTTCAGGCACTAATTGGTAAAGCAATAACAGAAAGTAATCTAGTTTCCTCTTTTCTTTCAAGAATGTTTAAATATGTTAACAGCACAAGGAAGATTAGAGATAATATTAATCTGTTACTCGATGGGGTCAGTGACCTTATATATAAGGATGTAGACAAAGCAGAGATGTTTAAAGCTGCCTTTGCCTCTATCTTTAATCTCAGTGGAAGGCCTTGAGCCCCCTGGAGCACGGTGTTGGAAGACTGTAGCTGGGGGAGGGCTGATAAACCGGCTGAATGATAAACTGACTAATGATAAAATGACTGAACTTCTGAACTTGTTCAAGACTCCCTTTTCCATGTGGATGCACTCTCTCTCAGGTAGAGAGGCCTTACAGAGAAATCTAGATACTCTAGAGAGGTGGGCAATCATCAATCATAAAATTTAACAAGACCACCTACAGGACTCTGCAGGTGGGATGGGACAATCCTGATTATACCTGCAAATTTGTGCATAAGTGTCCGGAAAGCAGCCCCGCAGAAAGAGAATCCAGGTTTGGGTTGATAGCAAGTTGAAGATGAGTCAGCAGTATGCCCAGCCAGACAAAAGGACAAGCCTGACCTGAGGTGCATCAAGCACAGCATAGCAAGCTGGTCAAGGCTGGTGATTGTCCCACTCTCCACTGAATTGGTAGAGCCTCACCTCAAGTACTTTGTGCAGTTATGGGTGCCTCACTATAAGGACATCAAACTGTCAAAGTGTGTCCATAGAAAGGGGACCAATATGGTGAAAGGCCTAGGGCAAGACTTATAAAGAGAAGATCACTTGGCATGTTCAGCTTAGAGAAGGCTGAGGGGTGATTCCATCACAATCTACAGCCTCCTCAAGGGGGGCAGTGGAAGAGGGGGTGGTGATCTCTCTCTGGTGACCAGAAACAGGAAATGAGGAAATGGAATGAAGCTGCATCAGGGGAAGTTCAGATTGGACATTAGGAAAAGGTTCTTCACTGAGAGGATAGTCAGTCACTGAAACAAGCTCTCAAGTGAAGTGGTCATGGCATCAAGCCAATCAGAGTTAAAGGAGCATGGAATCACAGGATCATAGAACAGTTAGGATTGGAAAGGATCTTAAGATCATCTAGTTTCCCCCACCAGCACCCCCCACCTGTCATGGGCAGGGACACCTCCCACTAAACCATACCACCCAAGGCTCTGTTCAACCTGGCCTTGAACACCATGAGTGATGGAGCATTCACAACTTCCCTGGGCAACCCATTCCAGTGCCTCACCACCCTTACAGTAAAGAATTTCTTCCTCATATCCAATCCAAACTTCCCATGTTTAAGTTTGAACCCATTACTCATTGTCCTATCACTAGAGTCCCTAATGAAGAGTCCCTCCCCAGCATCCCTATAGCACCCCTTCAGATATTGGAAGGTTGCTACGAGGTCTCCATGCAGCCTTCTTTTCTCCAGGCTCAACAGACCCAACTTTCTCAGCCTGTCTTCATACAGGAGAAGCTCCAGTCCCCTGATCATCCTCATGGCCCTCCTCTATACTTGTTCCAACAGTTCCATGTCCTTTTTATGTTGAAGGCACCAGAACTGAACACAATACTCCAAGTGAAGTCTCACGAGAGCAGAGTAGAGGGGCAGGATCACCTCCCTTGACCTGCTGGCCACACTCCTTTTGATGCAGCCCAGGATATGCTTGTCTTTCTGGGCTGCATCTGAGTGATACTCTTAATTGTATGGTTTAGTTTTGGGTAGTCCTGTGAGGAGCAGGGAGTTTGACTCAATGATCCTTATAGAACCTTTCCAACTTGAAGAGATTCTGATTCTATGATACTGCGAATTAAAAACCAATATGAAAACTACACTGATGTACCAAGACTTAGATCCGAGATGTAAAAATGGTCTTCATGCTAACAGGGAACTGTAATAAGCCAATTACTTCTAGGTTTTTTTGCCAATATAAATTTCCAGCAAAGTAATACCCTTCTGTAATACTAATACATTTTCATATTTGCTATAAATTGCTCCCCTTTGCTCTTTTTTTTATTTTTTTTTTTTATCATGAACATTCTAAGTCCTTGTATTATCCATGAAGAAGGTGATGTAACAATATCAACTTAATTCTTCAGAAGATGGACATAAAATTGAGCGTGTCGCTGTCTCTGGAACTCTTTAACCAATTTAAGCTTATTCTCACTGAAGTAATTTCAGTTTATTGAAATAGTTCACAATGCACAAAGCAAGACAGACTCAACAAGGGAAAGAAAGAAGATTAAGAAGAAAGAAGAAAAGGATTACTTAAAGAAGATATTCTGTGACGAAGGGAAAGCTTTGAGCCTTGTAAACTGTAAGGCTTAACTTACAAGACAGCGCATGACACTCATGTATCACACATGTGCATGTGCAGATGTTGGTAGCACTGCCATAGTGATGATCAATAGTTTCTGATTATTGACAGGACACTGGTAATGGGGCACTTAGTAGTAGAATTTCTAAACCAGTTCTTTTCAGAATAAAAACTAAAGAAATTGAAACTTTAATTAAAGAACATCAAAGTACCTCTTTTCTTCTAATATGCAGCACCTGCAACACATGGAAATGATTTGTTAGGATTGAAAGATTTTTCTAATGTTACAAATGTAGCTGATGGCACCCCTGTGCCCATTTAATGTGTCTTGAATGAGCAAATACATAGAATTTGCAAGATTATTTATCATGGAAAAAGGAGGGAAAATGAGTCATCCCTTGAAAAGAAAACTGTTTATAATATTCAGTAGTGCATTATGGACATTAGTTAATGATCTCAGAAAAGATTTACACCAGTGCTGGACAAGATAATAAGACAGCAGATTTAACGGCTTTGGCCTGCAGAATACTTGACATAAAACCATTTTGTAAAAATTACCTCAGTGACATATCTAGATGATACTTAATATTGATCTGAATGCCACAAATTGCATTCTTCCATTTCTATTTGTGTATGGCTATGCCATGGAATGCTAAATTATTACAGCCAGTTTCACACACCTGCAGAAATAAAATACAGTATTCACCATTCTGATTCTGTTATGAAGAAAACTTTTGGGTTTATTCCAGATTTCTATATCTAGGTCTATACAGTGACATAAAATATAGCTCTTGGTAACAACTGCTACAGTATATTTCTTCAGACTGCACCCAACGTATGGGCCTAGTTACTGATAAGGATAATTCACATTTGTAAGACTTCAAAAGCAGAGAAACTCCCATGACAAAGAAGACGAATGAGAACAAAAGTATGTTGCAACTTACACAGCATCTACCATCCAATGCACCTAAGGGCCATTAAAACCCTTAATTAAACCATCTGAAAAGTTCATATCAAGTAAGTAGTTTTATTATTCCTGTTTTACAAATGAGCAAACTGAGTTGCAAACAATAACTATTTGCTCAATTTCACAGCTAAATCAGTGCAACAAATAGATACAGACTTAGTTTGAGTTCATGAGTTTGAATCTTATTTCAACAATTTAAGCAATTATTGTGTTATTGTTGTTATTTTTTTGTTATTTATTTATTATTTGTTGCTATTGTTGTTGCTGTTGTTGTTATTAGAAGGAAAGGAATGTTTTCTCAATTAAAAATGAAAAATTCTCCAGAGAACCAATAATGGTAAAACTGGAGTTTGGACACAGGACTGAAAACCCCAAAGCTATTTCCAAAGAGAAATTCCGGCATACTGTTTATTCGATCCTGTAATAAATTACTATCGTGACACACTGTGATAAGAGCCAGATTTTATAACCTAATTTCTATTTTTTAAAATATTTTTGCAGGTCATTCAGGATATGGTTGAAAGCTAAGTTAACAGTCCCTGTAGGCTAGTACAGTTTACCAAGGAAAGAAAAAGATGGAAGTGGAACAAGAAAAGCATTCACTGCCACTGATTTCTTACCTTCAGGGAAGGATGCTGGTGGCCAGAAACACTGCAGAGAGAGGTGATCTGCTACACAATATTCTGTGAACCCTGGTTGACCCTTTTTTCACACTGAGTGGGAAAGATTAGAAACTGATCTTATAGATCAACAACTGTGACTCAGAAACTGCAATAACCCTGTGGTCTGCTGCTTCCCTAGGAACAGTTAGCTCATTCTTCCAAGGACAGACATTGGACTTTGGATGAAACGTCAGATAAAGTCCTGCTTTAAAATTCTCTAGAAAGAGCAGCACAGGCTAAAGACAGACATAATACAAACAGGCACTACATAAGCTTCCAGTACAAGCCTGCCATATGGCTTATTCCTCCTGATTTGTAAAATTTTTGTATCCCAGCTCTTCTCCTGAACACAGGTAGCCAGGCATTCTCTATTACACCAAAGGAAAATAAAATCTGAAGTATAAAAAAATCTGTATCTGTTTTCTTTCTGGTGATCTTCAAATGCTCTCTCAAAGTGTTAGTACTGATGCTAATCAAATCTTCACATGGAATCAAGCGCAAGTCTGTTGTATATAATAAACGTTCTATGTTGGGTTGTATTTGAAAGAGAAATAAAGGTTCATCTTTTCTTTGGAAGGCCTTCTGCTATCTCTGAATGCAACAGCACATAGCAAAGAGAATGTTCTTCACTTATTAAATTAAAATAAATATTTGACTATGCAATGTATTTAAGATTAAGCAAATACCAATCATCTAAAGAGTCTGCACAGGGACTTACAACTTTACAAGAAGAAAATGTTGTGACTTTCCTCTTTTCCTGAATAAACCTGGTGAGGTTATTGGGCCAATTCTGACATGACCTGTCATGCAAATCCCAGATGAATTGAATGGGTTTATGTAAGTGAAAGCAAAATTTATCAGAAGTATCTTAATCATTCAATAGTTAAGTGTGACATTTTTTGTCTAATGAATTAGAATTCTGTCTATGCTTTTAAAACAGAGATGCATCATGCATTTTTTCACTGATTCTTATTGGCTGAGTGCTGTACTTCTCTTTATGGGTATCTATGTGCAATTACTAATTGTTTCTCATCACTTCATTGGTGTACTTCAGCTGAGAAGGTAATTTGATACTTTTGGACATTGACCCATTCTCATCTGACATTCATCTGTTTTTATTTACCCCATCTTTTCTGCTCTTTTCCTAATAAAAGTTTTTAGAACAACCACTATTGACATAAATGTGCATTGCTTTTGTTCTGCCCCATTTCTTTTATTAATGTGTCACCTCTCATCTGTTTAGGGCGCTTTATTAAAGGTGGGTTTTATATATCTTTTAAAATGTTTATTATAGTTTTTTTTTAAATTTATTAGTTATTTCTTTTTGAGTATGTACCAGCGGGAAGTAAGGTCATGTTAGGCAACATGGTGTAGGGTAAGCCATCCCTGAGCATGGCAGGGGGGCTGAAAATAGGTGATCTTAAGGTCCTTTCCAGCCCCAAACATTCTATGATTCTATGAAAACTATTGTTACTGCTAAAAATTACTGACTTAACTATTGTTACTGCTAACAATTACACTATTTTATATATGTAACTTGCTACAGATGTTTATTCAAAAGGCACTGATACTTTCTGCCATATGCAGGATTTTTTCCTTTTTTTTTTTAATACAAATACGTTTGGAAAAAGGTATTGCTTATGTGCATCTGCGTTTGGTATTCCTCAATGAGCTTGCATAGTTTTCTTGTATGTGAAAACATTAATATTGCATGATATGTGGCTCACCACCTCCAAGAAAAAATATGTTACATATCAAATAGTCTGTAACAATAATACAGCCGTTTGCAACATATGTCAACAAATAGTGCCTAAATCCATCACTAATATATTCCTAGGGGCATGAATGTCAGAGCTAGGGCACAGGCAGTCCTCTATTCAGTAAAGCAAATGCTTTTAAGCGCATCTTGCATTCTTTTAGCAGAATTAAGAGAAAAAACCAAGAAATCCTGAACTTCCTGTAATGCTAATTAAAAGTAATAGACACAAGACAACAAATCAGCAATTCAACACCACTGCACTTTTGACTCAGTGGTGTTGTCCTTCTAATTAATACCATGTCATGTTTTCATGCTTCATGTATTCAACTGCTGTGTGAAGTAGTCTTCATCCATTCAACCACTTCCCTCAGGGGTTAATGATTCTAGTTTCAGTGTGTTTTGAATGATAGTGTTCATATTCTGAATTAAAAGGCCATTTTTTAATTACTTTGAGTATTATATGGGCTGATTTTTATCTTTTTTAATAGGCAAAAGAATACTTGTGGTTTTACTGAAGTCATATAAATTTGGGAAACATTTTTTGCTAAATCCATAGGCTAACTTTATTTAGATACTAGGAAGTGCTATGGTCAGAAGTATAAATATTTGCAGCTATACATTGAAAACTGTTCTGAGAACAGTGTTGCCTCAGCTAGGAAAGCGTTACCTTTATTGCACAGAAACCATTCTGCTCTCACATAAAGTGGTAGAAGCTTTGTCCTTCCATGAAGCTGCAGGAAAAGGTAAGTGTTCAAGGACATAAACACTCAGTGTGATAAAAATGCAACAGTATATAAATATCTCAGAAGCATCACAAGATGGAAAAAATAGAAATTTGAGCAGAGAGGTTTGCAGAGGGCAACATGAAAATAAGATCATATCATTATACTACCAAATTGAATGTAATCTCAATATGAAAGCTTATGAATATAATTCCCAGCAGAAGAGAAAATTCTGACCCTCTTATTACACTTGCATGGTGCTGTGATTTTAAGCCCAGCTAGAAACTAAGTACCACACAGCCATTTGCTGGGACCCAACCCCCTCCCCCAGTGGGATGGGGAGGAGAATCTGAAAAAAAAAAAAAAAAAAAAAAGGTAAAACCCCAAGATTTAAGACCAGTTTAATAATTTAAATAAAGGTAAACTATTGTTATAATAACAAGGCATAAAGAGAGATATCTTTTCATCCCCTCTCTCAAAAAACACCTGCCTCAAGCAGTGATCGTTCCCTTATGAGTGAAACCACCCAGTTTGCATACTGGGCATGACATGCTGTGGTACAGAATACCCCTTTGGCTAGTTTGGGTCAGGAGTCCTGTCTCTGTTCCCTCACAGCTTCTTGTGCTCCTCCTCACTGGCAGAGCATGAGAGACTGAAAAGTCCTTGATCAGGCTAAATGCTACTTAGCAATAAATAAAACACTGGTGTGTTATCAGTGTTGTTCCCAGACTAAAGCCACAACAAAGCACTGCACCAGCTACTAGGAAAGAAATTAACTATTCCAGCCAAAACCAGGACATGTGGGAGTAATAGTGTGTTCAGTATAAAGTTTTCAGTGGGCCTGTGTGAAAACCCCGGTATTCTTAACTGAAAAAACTCTGTTTAACAATGTTTTCAGAAAGCATACACTATTTTAGTCAAGCTTCTAAGATTGAATTCAACCTGCGAATAACACTTTAAGCATAATTGTATATCTACTTACCACAGACTACAGTATTAACCACAAAGATATTCTCAGGCTGTTACAGACTAACAAAAACTAATTTCATTCCCTGTCAGTGGCACACATATGCAAGCACTCATTACATACTCATTACACTCCTTTCTGCAACACTGCCAAGTCTTGAAATTTTTTGGAAATGCTTCAGTGTTTTTGCTTCCGGATGATTTCAGGCTGATTCATGAACTGTGGGAGCTGTTAACATCAGGCTGGTACAGTTCCAGCCTACATCAGTAGAGCTGTGCAGCCTTCAGTAAGTTATGAAGCCTGGGAATAAGTACTGTCCTGCCCAGCTCAAGTTGGGTGAAGGATGCTTTTTCATGGGGGAGGAAACCCCTTTAGACTTGTTCATTACCTCTGCAAATGGGTAATATATTGCCAGTTTCTCATAACTTCAGTGCTGTAGTTCTATCACCCAAAAAATTTTTATATTGTGTTGTTGATTCAACAGTGGAAAGGGAGTGCATGATATAGCAAGCAATATCCAACTGAGTAACAACACAGTTTGTCTTGTGCTTTAGAAAGTTCAAGATAAAAGAAAAAGGCACCTGGAGGAAGAGGACAGGTAGGTGTACAAGAGGAGGAAAGACAGCTGAGGGCAAAGAAACATTGAATAAGGACACCCAGAAGGAGTCTCTGGTCCACAGAATACTAGGCATCACACCAAAGTGAAATATCAAAGTAGACTTCCCTTTATACAGTACTGCAGCAAATTCCCCAGTATTTCTCGCTTTTAAGGTGGCGCTGTCAGATTGGAAAGAATGTTAGGATGTATATGTCATTTATAGACAATTCTTTGAGCACATGTGAATGTATGTATAAAAATTGGTCTCTTTCTCTTCATACACATGTGTATATGTCTGTGCATCCATGACCAGTTTTCTTACAGCTTCTGCAGAGAACATTTCCCAATATGAGAGGTGTCTAAGCAATTAGAAAGACATCTCTCTCTTCTCATTGACTGTAGTGAAGCTAGATGATGAGATTTAATTAAATACCTGAATGTTTCATACATGAAATAAGCTGTGAGCATGTAAAATGAACTCAGATTCCTAAATTGACAAAGCTGGACACCACTACACCTATTTTGAGAAAGAAAGGGTTCTGAATTTCTGCACAATAGCTAGAAATATTTGTTATGAATTCCTAAATCTGTGTTGGTATGAGAAATAAACCGGAATTTAGAAGCTAGTTTTGACATTCTCATGCTGTTATTGACAAGTAGATTTTTCCTTTCTTCTTTTTTTTTTTTTTTTTTTTTTTTAATTTGCATTAAAGTTGCTTTTGTATTAATATTGCAAAAGACCAGTTACAGTGTTTTCTAGAATTAATCACTGGAAACGAGATTAATTTCTGGTATAGCTTATTTCTATTTTTTTCCACTTAGAATCATAGAATCATAGAATAGTTAGGGTTGGAAAGGACCTTAAGATCATCTAGTTCCAACTCCTCTGGCATGGGCAGGGGCACCTCACATTAAGCCATGCCACTCAAGGCTCTGTCCAACCTGGCCTTGAACACCGCCAGGGATGGAGCATTCACAACTTCCCTGGGCAACCCGTTCCAGT
>JANRGW010009085.1:0-11089 GCA_024733675.1 Psilopsiagon aymara | reverse complement strand
GCCCGGCCGCGCAGTGAGCGTCTGTTGGCGGCGGGGCCGCGCGCCTCTTCACGTTGGGCGCCGTGGGAGTGCCGTCCCTGCGCCCCGCTGGGTACCGCGGCGGGGCGAGGAGCGGCTCGCCGTCCCACCGGGAGGGCTCGGCTGGCAGGGGGCCGGACGGCAGCGTGGCTCGGGCTGGTCCCAACCCTTCGGCTGCACGTCTGCTGCTGTTGGTCTTGACTGGGCGGTCGGCTGCCGGTACCAGGGGGTTTAGCTGCCGTTGCTGGACCTGATCGCTAGGTCGTTAAAGCTGGTAAGCATTGGATGGGATCCTGCAGGAGATGGAATGAGACTCTGCTGGGTCCCTGCTGCATGAGCAGGGGTTCGGTGAGGCAGCGAGAGTCTTGTCTGAACAGCCCATCTGGCCCTGGGCTACATTCAGAGCTGTGTCAGGGGGTGCATAGCAGCTCTTCACTTGGTCACTTCTTTCCTTGAGAGCAGGTAAAAAGCCTGCCCTGGAAGCTCAGGCTCCCACTTTCCCACAGCAGTGGCCATTCACTAGTTCTGTGTTGAATCAGGGCTGTTGCTGCTGAGCTGGCTCTTAGGAAGGATGGTTCCCCTTCGGCTTAGGCAGAGGGTTATGCCTCTGAAATAAATGTTGTCTTTTTCTACTCAGGTGTAACGCTTCTCTTGCGTGGTCTTTGCTCCAACACCACAGTCAAACTGTTGGATTTGAAGGTGAGCCTGTTCAAATGAAATTAAGATCAAAAGGTGGGTAAGATACATGAATATAGGCTAAATCAGAATTAGAAATATTCAGGCCTGGTGCAGGATTGTTCTACAAGGTATGTATTTCCATAAAGTCCTTGTTCTCAAGTGACTCCGTCCTTGCCTCCTTAACACAATGCCACAACTCTCCCAAGTTACTTTGTAGCTCATCTTTGTCTATTTTTATTCAGTTTTGATAGGAAGTTACTGCTGTGTGTCTTTTGTGGCCTGCTGCTTGGTCAGATGAGGCACACGTAGGCTTTCCTTTGGGCTGCTATATTAATCAGTGAGTTGCTAGTTATTTGACCTGTGCAGAGTTTATCCAGCTTGCCCTTGTCTTTCAGCTGGCCTGGGCTTGCAACTTTCAAATGTGATTATCACTCTCCTGTGAGACTGCCTTTCTGCCTGTAGTCCTTTTCCCAGCTATTCCCTTGAATCCACAGGCCTAAACTACACTGTATCTTTCTTCTCCCCTGTGCTGGTGCCAGTCCAGCCCTTTTGAATGAAGTATGTTAAAATGTTCTGCTTATATCAAATCAGTGTTTCCCGTCCTACTGGTCCTGTGTGATCCCAGCAGTGTGTGTATCCTCTGCTCCTCCTGGGGTCTTTCCTCTTCTGGAAAGCTGACTGATGTGTGAGACAAATGGTACTCAGACCATCTTTGACAGACTGACATCTGCATTGCAGCAGGTGTGCCTGGTGGTGTTTATGGGGTAGCTGGGTCGTAGCCTGCTGATCACCTGGGGCTTCTGTTTCAGGGAAATAACCTGCGAACCATGGGAGCTGAGGCTTTGGGAAAACTTCTTAGGCAGAACAAATCCATCAGGAGGTAAAAACCTGTGTCTACCTCTCTTTCAGTCCTGCTAGATGGCACACAGCATAAGAAAAGGGATGGGAGTGCATTTGGTTGAGATAGGAGGAATGTCAAGTGCAGTTTCTTATGAGGGATGGGACAGATGAAGGAGTGAAAACTGGAGGAACCGCTTTGGAGGATGCAGGATCCTAGCAGCATCCTGCTTTCTGAAACTTGAATCTGTGAGCAGAGATGAGTGTTTGAATGGGTACTGTGATTCTGGTATAATTTAAGCTCTTGCAACTCTCTTTTCGTTTCATGAGCTCCAATCCTGTCTGATTTTCCCTAGTCTGATTTTGGAATGGAACAGCCTTGGCATGGGGGAGCAGGGCTTCTCATCTTTCTGCCAGGGACTGGGAGCAAACAACTTTCTCCAGCGGCTGGATCTGCGCAATAACCAGATCAACCATCAAGGGGCTGGAGAGCTGGCCATGGCACTGAAACAAAACGCCAGCCTTCAGGAGCTGGGTAAGAGCGGTGGTTCTGTGTTTGCCTTTGTATATGCCAGCACACACGCACATATATCTTCAGCTTTGTTGCAGCCTGCCCTGATCTCTGCCAGCTGGTTAGCATCGTTCCTAATCTGTGTCATTCTGGAGTGCTTTGCAGGCTTTAGGGAGTGGAGGTCATGGTGCCATGGCCTTTGGAGCGTGGGAGCTGTAATAGGAATCTCTGGAACCAAATCTGGAGATGAAGAATTGTGTGCTTGGAGCACAACAGTCCTTAGTGAAGGGGGGAATGGGTGCCTTCCTATTTGTGGATGTTGTTGGCATGGCTCATGGCAGACTCTCAGACTTACTTTACACTTGCTTGGCCTGAGTAAGGAATTTTGCCAGAATTCCCTTCATGAACATGTGGCTATTAGTGCCAGTTCTTCCTCATTCACAGATCCCAGTTGTGAAAGGAAGGCTAACGAGACAAAAATGTGAGAGGCACATTTGTATCACTTTTGAATTGTAATGGCTTCTTGCACTTCACTGCACTGAAGGTTCATTCTTGCCTTGCCTGCTTTGGCTGTCATTTTCCCTCACTCTCATTTGTCTTGAGAAGGGAGATAGTATTCACCTGTGTTTGTGCTGGGACCATGTGGGATTATTGGCCGTGCTTGTAGATGTGTAAGGAGCATGATTTCTCTTGAGGCCTGTGTTCTTCTGCAGATTTGTGACTACTGGGCTGAAAGTTTACTTTCTGTATAGATTTGTGTTGGAATAATATTGGGCTTCTGGGTGGCCGAGCTTTGCTGAACTGCCTGCACAGCAATAAGACCCTGAAGAGGTTGGAACTGGCTGGGAACAACGTTCCTAGTGATATCCTAAAAGCTGTGGGTAAGTATTACTTGTTGCACAGTAATAAAGTCAGTATGTCCTTTCTCATTTCAGCGCTTGAGGGATATAGGGCAGTTGCTGCTCCAGGAGAGAGCTATCCTGACTCCCCTCCCTTTCTCAACAGCACTTACACAGTACCCTACATCTCTTCCCCATGTCCTCTGAGGAGGGCTGGCCAAGTTGGAGGTGTCAGTTACCAGCCAGAGGAAAAATAAGAATTAGGATTGAATTGATGATTATTGTTGGGTGTGAACATGGGAAGACTTGAGGCTCTCATCACCTCTGAGTAGCCAAGTTTTGATGTAGCCAGCACAGCACATCCTTTGTTATCATTGGAGTTGAATGGCTTCCTGTGGCTGGGCTATTAATTACCCCATATATGCTGCTCTCTTTGATGCCACCCCAAACTGTGGGCCAGCATGAGAAGTCCTACTATCCTGGTGCTTCTGATAGCCAGGGAGGTCACCTGAGTGCTGCCCTACCAGCAGTGCTTGCTATGCTGTTGCTTTGGAAACATTTGCATAATCTGCTTTCTCTGATCAGAACAAGCCATGAATCACAACCAAGACCGTCAGACTATCCTGAGTGAGTCACAGAACCGAGCATACATACTCAGCAAGGAGGTTTTGAGTCTGAAGGATGAGAAGACCAAGCAGGTCAGCAGTCTTACATGCTGGCAGTTCCAATGGGGCAGCTGGAATCCAATGCTTTCCCTTACTGTCCTTGTGAAACACTCAGTGACAGAGTTATTGTGCACCTGAAGTTGCATGTGCATCTTTATGGGCAAGCACACAGCGTGGTTTAGCAAATTGTGTCCTTTTTCTGAGCTGGGATACCCAGGAATCAGATCTAGGGCAGTATGGGTGTGGACACATGCCCCATGCCCTTCTGAACATATTCATTCTGTATTCTGGAGGAGTTCTTTTGTTTTTTTCACTCATATTTATGATTTTGCAACTGGTTTGATATTTTCTAAGTGGCAAACCCCTAGAAATACAAATCTCTTCCTTCTGACGTCTAATGGTGCAGAGTCCCTACACTTGGTGACCTCAGTCTGACGTGTTAATGAGCTCATCAAACCTCCAGTTTGCTTGCTTTCAGTGGAGTGACTTGACTGTTTTCAGCTGTCACTAGGATGAGAAAGATGAGCAATGGAAATGAAACTGATGCAGTTCCATTTCCTTGCTGATTTTTGCCTTGTTCACAGTTCTTGGATTTGATGGACACTATAGATAAGCAGAGAGAAGAAATAGCCAGGAGTGACAGGCGAGTTCTATTTTTGAATGGTTTCTGCTCTTTGATACCAGAATCGGGCCCTCTCCATTTCTTGGCAGAAATCACCGACCTCTTTTCTTTTCCTTTTCTTTGCCTTCCCCCGCTGCATGCAGGATGTCTGCAGCACGAGTCAGCCAGCTGCAGGAAGCATTGGATGAGCAGCACTCTATTATGAATTCACTGAAAGCCAGGTACGGAGGAGGGAGAATCTTTGCCTTCCCACTGTTCTGTGCTGTCTGGACAGTGCTGGGCAGAGCTGTGAAGAGTGGCTGGCTTACAGTGTTGCTTAGTTCTGTGGGAGTATCCAGAAATTACCCAGACCATTGTGTTTGCCATGCTAGATATTTAGCCTGCTTTTAAGTAAAATTACAGTGCATTTGTGTAAGAGCAAGTGAATTACAGAGGGTGAAAAGAAGAAACGGATTGTGGGGTTGGGATAGGGGCATGTTGCTTACGCAGTTTACAGCGTGACAAGAGCCTGTACCTGTTTCCCTGGCAGTTGGTAGTGTTCCCTGAGAACCGCTGCAGATAGGGAGGAACCTGACCAGCAAGATTGTGTGCTTAGGAACAATGAGGTGGAGCTGCCTGAAAGCAATGTTAGATTGTGTAGAGCTGTATCCACATGAGAGTGGTTAGACTTCAAACTGAGAAACCTTGCTTGTTCAATTCCTCTTCGATAAAGATAGTTTCATGATGCCATGTGTCACTGTGGCCATGTCCCTTGTACGGATTTAGCTAGCTAGATTTCATCTGCTGCCAAAGATGTGTTAACATCTTGTACCATGTGGTGTAGAGAGATCACCGGAAGCGTCTCCCTTAGAAAGGGCTCTGGAAAGTGTTTCTCTGTGTAGACTACAGATGACTGAAGCTGCCCTGGCTCTGTCTGAGCAGAAGGTGTACAACTTGGGAGAGCTACTGAGTGCCATGAGGCAGGAACAAACTAGCATGGCTGAGTGCCACTTAAAGGAGCTCCAGCAGCAAAAGCAGGTAAGCTGGATAAGTCCTAGTTTCCTAGTTAGGTTTGAGAGCAGGGTGCCAGGTCACATGTGGTTTGCTTAGATTTGGGGGAGCCTGGATGGGGTAGGCAAGCGTGATGTTTTAACACTAGTGGGTTAACCACAGCTCCTGTGACAAAAATTGTGAAGTAAGTTAGAGAGGTGAGTGCTGGGTGCAGAGAGGAGCTGTAGTGTTCAGGGGGGAGGTGGTTGGGTTTGGCAGGTGTAGATTAGTGCAAGAACTACGGTGAGAACAGGTTCATAATTAGGATTCTGTTTGCAGGAAGGTGCTGATCAGGAAGCGAAGCTTTTCCGTGGTTTGTCTGTGGCTGAAGAGAAAAATCTGCTTCTAAGAAACCAGGTAGGAGATAAGTGCAAGGCTGAGGAGCAGGATTTGGACATTGTTCAGTTCTGCTGTGTATATATGCTTCTACTTGGATCATTGTTTATGTCTCTGCTGGTTGTTCTGTACAGCCAAATTTCTCTGCTAATAGAAGAAAATGCTTTGTGGTGGTAATTTCCTTGTAGGTGGATGAGTTGGAAAAGAAGTGCAAAATTCAGCAGGATCAGCTATTCCAGGTGAAACAAGACTTGACCAACACAACAGCAGAGCTGAAGCTGCGGGCCATGCAGGCTGAGGGTAGGTGGAGGAGCAGAAACAGCTCGTGGACATCTATGGGTTGGGATTACTGCCCATGAGTTAATGGGTAAGGCAACCAAGGAGGATGGGTGGAAGAGTTTGTCATAGAGTATAAATAATGCCAGAATTGTGATATGCCTGCATTTGATCTGCAGAACGCCTGGAGACAGAGAAGAGAAGGTTTAAACAAAGCCTTGAAGACATGGAATCCCTTCGGGTAAAAGAGGTAAGAATGGGTCTTCTGCAGCATCCTGAGGTTAGTCTCACTTTGCTCCTGACATACAGGCACTGCTAGAAGTCATTGCTTGCTGTCAGCTGCTCTTAAACAGGTGTAAAAATTAGTGGCCTCAGACCTCCTTGGGAATAACAGGCTATTTCTACAAGCAAAGCCTGGCTGAAGAGATCACAGCGCATTCTACCAGCGAGTAAGATTTTGTAGTTTGCAAGAGTATGGGCCAGAGTGGTATGTGTTTCTACTAGAGCCTCGGAGGCTGGTTCTTTTGTCAGTCTTGCACAGAGGTAGTTATGAATAAGCAGTCTCATCATGCTCACTGAAATAAAGATGCCTTGAAGAGGGGTCAGCTTGCTAGATCCTTCTCAGTTGTGATGCAGGGGGATTCTGAGTGGACAGGACGAGGCTGTGGCAGGTTCTCTTCGGAGTGTCACTGAGGTGTGAAATGTCTCAAAAATAAAACTACACCAATAGATTGAAGATTTTGAAGCCTTGTAAGAAAAGACACAGGACAGGAAGATTTTAACCATGTTACAAGTAGAAAATGAATATTTGTTATTTTGTACCTCTTGATGAGAGCTCAGACTCCGTCTTTCATCTTGGCCTGGAAGGGATCTCTGTCAAATATTCCTGGTTTCCAGAGGGCAGATTCTGTCTATATTGCAGTGTCCAGTGGAGCTCTGATGGAGGCAAATTTTTCTTTGGTGGTAGGTGGGTCAATGAGTGGATGCTCTTTCTTGTGCCGAATAGCCATGCTGCTATGCCTGGAGATAGGAGTTGTTTCTGGCACTCACTTAAATGGTTTCTTATGCTTTACAGGTGAATCGTTTGACACAGCATATGGAGGCCAGTGAACATTCCATGCAGGAGAGGATCCAGAAGCTGGAAGCCATCAGGATAGCTCTGGAGGAGGTAAGAATGGATGTTCCAGCTGCAATGGAACGCTTAGGTAGTGGTGCCAGGAGAAGGCTGTCAGGGGAGCTCTGTGGAGTCTTCTGTTGCTAACCTATGTAAAGATTGTCATGTGCTTCAGGGAGGAACAGAAAGTGGCAGTTTACCAGCTAAAATTTTACTTCAGTATTTTTACTGCTTTGGACTAAGGAAGGAGAAGGTTCCAAGGGGAAATCTTTAGATTCTGATAGAAGAAAAGTAAAGATTCTATTGAAGGTGATTAGTTTCTTACCAGAATTTGACTTCTCAGGTTTCCCATCTAGTTCCAAGTAGGGTAGCATATTTCTCCTTACCTGTTCCTCCAGCTAGATCCAGTGCTGCCTTCTCCTATTCTGCTGTCTTCGGAAGTTTCACCCATTACGTAGCTTCATGTGACTGAAATTCTCATTGAATGTAGATGGCAGTCTTGGAATGTGAAATTGTGTATGTAATCTGAATTTGCTTGTCCTGCCTCTGAGTGAGAGAGACTGCTGTGTCATGTTGTAGCCTGTGATGGGAAGCTGCTCATGTTTTCTGGTGAACATTGCAGTGATGCTGTCTGTCATGTTTCTGTGCTAGGAGCTGAGCCAGACCAAAGCAGCCGCACTCAGTGAGCGAGGCCAGGCAGAGCAGGAGTTAATAAAAGTCCGGAACTGGGCACGGTTGGAGGAGGTAAAGATAAGACCTCTCTGTGGGAGGGAGTGCATTTGGCTGCCTAGTCTGTGGTTTTGTCTTGGGGAACTGCTGCGTAACTCCCTGCCCTGGGTTTCACTGGTCTGCAGATAGTGTGATTTCTGAGGAAAGAGTAATGACAAATCTGCTCTGAATTGTCTGCAGAATGTAACCACTGTTCCCACTTGCTCTGTGCTTTTCAGTAGGAACAGAATTGATATGGATATTGTTATAGCATATTTCATTTAACGTTTGAAGCAAACAGCCAGATGTTGATCCTTCTGTTTTGCAGCAGCATTCATGGACTGCTCCTGTTTCTCTGGACCCAGAGAAATTCCTGCAGGTGGCTACTGCTGCTGGATAGAAAAAGTCACTGCAAAATTGAACTTTGTGAAAATGGCAGTGAAGTCAACGCCCCATGAAAGAGAACAAGGGATAAGGAAAATACACCAAAGCTATTTGAGTGTTTACTTAGTGTAACATGACAAAAGAAAAGGCTTTTCTGTGTTACAAACAAATAAAAGCTGCTGTGTGTGTCTGTGGTGGGACACAGAACTTGCTTAGCTGCCTACAGCAGTTTTTGAGCCATTTAGGACTCGGAGGAAATGACACTAAAGCATTAGTTGTGAATGCTGGCACTGGTGGTGGTGCTTCTGGCAAGGATGTGCCTCTGTCTCTCAGGGATGAGCTGAGAGCACTATTGCCATCAGAATGTTTTCCGGGGCAAGAGAAAGCAGCTTGGGTTCACCTGAATGTAGGGGAGAAGTGCTGAGTTCATTGTGGCTCAGTCGTGTGCTTGTTCTTCAGTGCCAATTGACTCAACCAAGGGTTCACTCTGTTGAGAACAAAAAGGGGAGAATCCCTTCTCAGGAATGGAATGGGACTGATGTGTTTTCATTTTGGTTTGTGTCTCACAGCAGCAACGACTAGAACACCTGGAAGAGAAGCTGCGGCTGATGACTGAGTCACGGGATGAAGCTCAGAACTGCTGCCTTAAGCAAAAACAGATGGTTGCTGAGGCCCAAACCAGAGCCAGTCAGTTGAGCCTGCATGCTGATGGGCTCAGAAGGCAGCTAGAAGAGCTTCAGCAGGTAATTTAGACTGGAGTGGAGAGATTCTCACCACAGGGGCACAGCATGTTGCCGAAGTTGTTCAGTTATGAATGTATTTGTCTTTCTGTGTCAGGACCTGAACAGTAAGGAAGAAGAGAAAGTGACAGAGGTGAATAAAGTGAAAGTGGAATTACAGGAGCAGATTGGACACCTGCAGGCTGAACGCACAGCACAGGACGGGCTGAGAGAGAAGATTGCAGCCCTGGAGAGACAGCTGAAAGGTGATGAATCCTTTCGTGCTTCTCAAGTGGTAATGCTGAGTTACCCTACAGTGGGCCTGTAACTTAGCTACACTTACAGGTAGTGACAATGGTGCTTCCTGCCTGTGTGCTCAACCGTGAGTTTTACCCTCCATCTTGATGTGTTTGCAGGGATTCTTGTCTTCATTTTGTAGAGACCAAGACTCACAGAACTACCAAAGCTGCATGTCAGGCAAAATATTTGGATTTCCAGCACAGTGAATTGTAACATCTTGTCTGTGCAAACCTTCTCACAGTGTCTCATGCAGCTTCTCTTGTTTGCCTGTTGACCGTCCTGTTTCTGTTGCCTTTGGCTGTGCCTGTAACATGTTGTTCCTGTTATTTCTAGGGACACGCTAATTTTCTTTACTAATAACTGCTGCTCTTTCACAGCCGTATCAAGTAGTCACCGTGAGGCAATGCTGGATAAAGAAGGTGAAATCTCTGTGCTGCTGGAGAAGCTGAGAATGAAAGAGGCTGATATCTCCAGGATGAGGGAAGAAGAGGCCCAAAGAGCAAGTTTCTTGCAGAATGCCATCATGGCATATGTGCAGGGCTCCTCCTTGGGAACCCACAGTTCTAGGAAATGAGAGTATTGCTTAAAACAGTCCAGATACCTGCTGTCAGGAAGAAGGTGAGCAACTCAGGTACAGCCTCTTCGTTCTCAGTGGGACACTTTTGGCACAGTGGGGTGACACAAAGGCCTGCAAACAGAAAATTTCTCTTGCTCTTCAGAAATCTTGTTTCTGACCAGATAAAGGAGAGGAGGAAACAACTGTCTAGGGCTGGGGTGGAGGCTCATGGGTCTGAGTTGTTGATGGGGAGCCATTCCTCTGCACTGCTGCACCATTTGAAGAAGTTTCTGTGTCCTTTTGTACAGCACCAGTCTGTTGGCACACTCTGTGGTTACCAGGGGCTGTGTTCCCTGGGCAGTGGTCCTTCTGAGGCGTTCGTTTGGATGCCAGGAGTGTTCGCAATGAAACCTGCTAAATGATAGTCAGCAAGCAGCATTTACAGTTCCCTGTATGTGGGAGCCATTTACCTTTCTCATGGGGTGACAAAGCTGCTGGAAACACCAAATCTTGCCCAACATGTGCAGGGCTCATGTTTGCCCTTTTACCCCACCCCTCATGGCTCTGGTGGTAGTGGGGTGCAGTGGGTATTCACTATACATAACCAGCTCTGCAGTGGCTGTCCGTATCCTTGGGCAGCTGGGCTTTGGCCTGCCTAAGCCTCTCCACACCAGCTGGCATGGAAGGGGTGGGGGGCAGGGCCAGCATCTGTGCTTCCTTGCTGTGAGCTGCAGCCCTTGGCTGGAGTCCTCACAGCCAAAATGCATCAGCGATTTCATTCCCCTATGGTAAATACCAAACCTGTCCTGCTGGCTTCTTGGGATCCTGGAACTGAGAGCTGTTCTCTGTGCCTTGCCCTGCAGAGGAGCAATGCTTCCAACTCACTGGGGCATTGCTTCTCAGAGCACAAGTGGGAGAAGGTGCTTCCTTTTCCTAGCAACATGTCCTCATGTGGTGTGGAGAAAGGGGGAGGGGTGGGAGGATCTCAATCAGAGGAAGTCCTCTTGTCGAAGCAGCAAGCCTGAGAGCCTTTTCTTCATTTCTCTAGTGAGTCTGATGTGGGAGAAATGAGCTTGCTGTATGCCTCTTAAGAGGCAACAGGAGGATGAAGCTTTGTGTGGACTGGTTGGTTTGTGTTTACGATTTTTCATACTGGGTTTTGACTTCTTTTGTTTTTAATAAAGATCTTTTGCATTTTGCTGTAGTGATGGACAGGGGTGAGCTGATGTTTGGCTGATGTGGAGGGAGGACCCTTCTGCTGTGTTACTGTGATGGAGATCCTGCTAGTCTGGCCTGGGGCTAAAAGGCTGTTGCAGGTGGATAAGCCAAGTGTGGCTTCAGGTTCTGGTTGTGACCCGAGGTAAAAGCAGAGTTGCTGGGAAGCAGCTCACGAGGAGGGAAGGAGGGAGGCAGTGTCGCAGGCGGGGCGGCCTGCGGGTGCCGGGCAGCGCGGCCGGCCCGCGGGTGGAGCGGAAGCAGGGCCCGTGCTTTCGGACG
>JANRGW010009084.1:0-35537 GCA_024733675.1 Psilopsiagon aymara | reverse complement strand
GCCCTCCGCTCCGCACAGCTGGGGGGGCTGGGACCCCCCCCGAGCCCGCCACTGTATCCGCGGGACCCGTGAGGAGCCGTGTCCCCCGGGACGCGCGTTCCCGAGAGCTGGGGTTTCCTTCACCGCCATCCTGCGGCCCGGGACCCCATCCCCGTTCCTAGCACCAGAAAGCAACCCGTCCTCCGGGATCCCGTCCCCGCGCAGCTAGGGGCTGGGATTGATCCCAAACCTCGGGACGTCTGTCTGCATCCCTGCAACCTAAAAGCGACATCAGAATCCAGAATACCTTCCTCCATCACACCGTCGCTGTCCCCATGCCGGGAGGCTGCGGTGAGTCCTGGGGAGCCGGAGTCCTCCGCTCCAACCCCTGATGCTGATCTTAATGCCATAGGCCAGGATTCCCTGTCACCATCCCCGGGAGCTGTGATCAGAACCCAGCACGCTGTCCTTCAGCCCTTCTCCTGGCTGTTCCCCGGGTGTAGCCAATCTGCTCTGCTGGAAAATGGGAAGGGGCTGCCAGTCTTTTCCCATAACCCATAGCCCGTTCCCATAGCAGAGATTCCGCAACAGCCCGTGAGGAGCCCAGGCCAGACACATGTCCCGTCTCAGTATCATTTTTTCAGTCCCCCTCCTGCCTATGCCTTCCTACCTCTCCCAGCCCTGCCCAGCCACGGGTACAGTGCTTCATCAGGGGCATGGCTGTTGCAGCTCTGACCCCAACAACACTGAAGGCATCCTGCCATAGATAGGCTTTGTGAGTGGGTGACCGGAATGGGAACTGATGCCACTAGAAATCTTTTAACTCCACAGACCATAGCTTTTGACAGCAGCAGCTGAAATGTGTCCTAGACATCCAGCCTAAATTTGAGCGTTTCCTGGGGTGCGGAACCAGTGATCCAAGACAAGTGGCTCGTTGGTTAGCTGTCTTCATCACCAAGGGCACACAGCGCTGAAAAGCGAAGGGCAGAGGGACCCCAGCCTGCAGCCCTGCTAGCACTCCTTCAGCCTGCCGGCTCACAGCACTTTGCAAAGGGGGAACTGCTGCATCTTCACTCTTTGCAAAGGAAAGCACTGGCCCTTCGTGGCATGAATGGGGGAATCTTGTGAGATGCAGAAAGCAATGTCCCACTGCTTCTCAAGCAGTAGACCCCTGACACAGCTGACTGGCTCAGCTCCCTGGTATGGCTGCTGTTCCTCAGCACTGGGATGCTAATTAAGGGAAAATTATCGAACCTAGCCAAAGCAATTTCTCGAGGTGGAGGCTGGAGGCTGCTCTTCACCAGGTCACCATGATGGGCTGGGCACACACCCCAGGAGAGCAGAGGTGCCTTCACAGCCAGTCTCCTGTAGGCAAAGCTGCTACAAAAGGACAAACCCTCTCCAGTTATGGATGGGACTACTCGAGAAGGGGGCCCTCTCAGGCAGCTGTATGAAAGCAGATTAAGGCAGCACGTGTGCTTATATGAATATGAGCTTAATCCACTAACGAGGTCAATCAAAGCTGCAAGTGATGCTTTCCTCCCGGGGTACCTTGCTATTCCTGTGCCTGTTCCTACATTGCTGCAGGAAAAGAAGCTTTGTCTGGCATATACAGCATCTGCCCTCCTACATCTGGACCTGCTTTACCTACGAAGGCCAGCCAAAACCCTAATTTCCAACCATATTAACAAGCAATACTACAGATTGTTATGAGGGACCTGTGGCCATGCCAGGTATGGCAGGAAGGCCTCATTTCTGAGCTGGAGCACCAATACAATTGGGATGTGAAGTCATGCAAAGCAGGGCAATTTAGAGATCTCGCTGTGCAGTCCTGGTCACTTATCACACTTATGCTGAATTATGCTTCACTTACACAACCTCTAAGGTTGCTACTCCAGTGAGGCAAAGCCAGTTCTTATGCTAATTTGACTATTTGTTAGTATAATAACTCTTACTTGCATTTACCGTGCAGCTTAATATTGTCAACACTCTTTAATTTTGGTGTGAGAGTGCTTTTACAGTGAATTATAACAGTAGAGGTTAATTATTTGCAGCAATCTAACATTCCAATAGGCTCATATCCTTGGAGTTTATAGCTGGAGAGATTTGTATGTCATTGTACCTGACCTCGTGCACAACACAGGCTGCTTACCCGGTTACTTCTGCACCACGTTTTGTATTTGACTTGGCCATATCTACCAGTTTCTTCGTCATGGAGCATGTCTGTGTTTCCCACTTGGGAGCCCTGCTGAGCCTTCTGAGACCATGTCTGCCCATGCCCCATGCCCACAGACCCACACTGCCTTACCTCCCAGGTATGCTGCGTGACAGGAGACATTACAGAGCAGGCTGCATGCAGAGTATGAGCTCAGAGAGTTTAACTGTGAATCAAAGCTTTGGGCCATTTAAGCTGGCTCAGAACAAGGTTTAAGGTTTTTAAGGGTCCCTGTTTGGAAATACACATTCGTTGGCTGTGTGTCATAAATATCCCCGTTTATCCTGGTGGAGCTGGATGAATAATTGAATAGAGGTTTGTGGTTAATTGATTTGCTGATCAGTGGAAAGAAATCATGAATAATTTATTTGACGAATCTAATTCAACCATCCGTAAAGCTGGTCAGTTACTGAAAATAATTAGTTGCAAACACTCAATTTTACAGCTGATAGCTTTGTCTACTTGCAAATGCACCTCACACTTGTTGCCTTCCAATGTGGATCCCCACAGATTTCTCCTCAGCTTGAAGAGCAGAGGCTGCTCTTCAAAACATCTTGAACACTTCACCATGGCTCTTCTGCTCCATCCACTAATTCATGTGCCACTGGCATAAGCTCTTTTCCTCATCATCCTCACATTGCAAAGCTTCTTCTTCCTCCCTGTGTCCTTGCAAGTACAGGCCATCTGAGTTGCACTGAACTTTCAAAGTAGGATTCAGTTAACATTCTCCATTCATGATCAAGGCACCTAGCAGCTTTGCCAAAGGGGAAAACGCAGGTGCATATATGTGCATGACACAATCTGTTCCTGGCTCTTTCCAAGCCTTGCTATATTGGTTTAGCTCCATAGAAGGTACCTGTGCAGCCAACCTTCAGGACGCAGATGCTGCCTCTGGCCTGCATGGCTGGGCCAATGAAGGGATGAAGCAGAGGGCTGCGGCAAGCATGCTGGAGGAGGAATATCCCACACCAGATTCTGGCTGCACTAGGGAAGAACCTGGCTCTAATTCCATTTTTAAGCTTAAGCCTTTAAGCAGGCCTCATAAGCATGTCAATTTTCCTTCATCTACATGAGTTCTGGTCCTCCCTTTGCTCGCACCCCTCGCAGCACCTGGTTCAATAAGCAGGCAAGACCCCGCACCTCTTCTGGGTTCCAAAAATAAAAATAGAGAAAAAGATACTTTGAAGTTTCTCTAAAATTGCTGTTTATTTGCCAGTCTTTGCGTGTTAAGATTTCTGAGAAAACAAACCATCTCCAGAGGCTGCTTGATGTTATTTGCCTTCTAGCAGGAATCTTATCAGATTCTCCCATGGTTCCCAGATCTGGCGGGGGCAGCTCCCCTCCGTCTTCCACCCCCAAGCAACACACAGACACCCTCACTATTGAATTAACATCATCTTTTCCCTGCAACATCCTCTCTGAGTGACTTTCTGTGCTCACAAGCCGTTGCAAATTTGTTCTCTCTGTGGCTGGGTATACTGAGAAGCAGAATTCAGGAGCTGCCTGTAACATGTATGCTTCTGTGCCAGGCTGATCTCATTTGGAAATGAGAACCTCCTCTTCCATTTCAACCTGGGACAATTCAGAAATCTCTGCAGAAGTCTTACTGTGTTTAAATGAAATAGGACGCTTGTCTGAACACATGAGCTTGCTGTCCTTGTTCAGGTGCAGAGAGCTCCCTCTCTGTGGGAAACCTTTGAGTTTGTACCAGAACCTGCAAGACTTGTGCAGTTTGAGGGAGTGATTTTGTGGAGAGCTCAGAGGATACGCAGCCTTGAGCAGGGTCTGTGAATGCCCCTGAACATGAGCTGGTGCTGCTGCTGTAGCCTCAGAGGGCTGCTGCTGCTGCAGTCCGCTCCTGCCCGCTCTGCAGGAAGTTCACAGCCTGGAACCAGGGGGCTAATTTCATTATGCAATGTCTGTAGCCGGAGTCAACACGTTAATTATGTCTTCCCTTTTCTTGCTGGCTTTCAGCACAGACATATCTGCTCTGCTTTGTGTGATGCTCAGCCATGCCTGCGAGAAAGTGGGCTTGTTACATAGCAGGGAGGTGGGGGATGGAGGCTGCTGATCTAAGGGTTTGCAGTTGAAGTCCCTGCTCTGGGCACTTCCTTCCAGCTGATGGTCCCTGATGCCAGGCTGGCAGCTTGCAGATAGCCCTTATGGCCTAGAGAGAGGGGATGTTACAGTCCTCTGGGTCTGGGACCCCAGCTGCCCTGATGCTTCAGAGGATCCCCCACACTGGGAAGCTCTTTCGCTGTATGCAGCCCATGAGGGTCAGGATGCACTCTGGGATGGCAGCCCTTCCAGCCCCCTCATATGTGGTGCTGGAGGACCAGCCAATACCCCTTCTCCTTTCTTCTCTCTCTCTCTCTGAGATGTCCTCCCCTGGGACTCTGAACACTACCAGGGATGCTAACCCTGGCTGCTGTGGAGCTGGGGCTGCCAGGGCTGCTCTGCCACCTGAATTTACAGTGCTTTAATGTATTCCTCCCTTCCCCTTGCAGCAGATGCTCCATGTAAATCAGCACCATAGATGAGATGCGCTGCTCTACACCAGCTGGGACTTATGGCTTTGGAAGACTTGTGGCTTCCAATAACTACACCAAGGCATTAACCTGGGCTGAGCAGGGGGGGCAGTAGCTGCATGCCAGCCTGCACCATGCACCCTGAGAGGCTCCTGCAGCCTGTGCCAGGGTAGGGTGAGCCAGGATGGTCCTGAAAGCAATGCAGAGGAAGTGTCCTGTGTGTATGCATCCCTTCAGGGTTGGGGAAGTGCTGTGAGAGAGATGTCCTGGATACCCACCCTACCTTCATTCCTTTATCTTTGCAGCCCACTTTGGAGAGAGCGTGTGTGGAAGCAATGACAGGGATGTGGGGGTATTTCATTTTCAGATTTGCTGTTGAGCTTGTTTAGGTGGAGGATGGGTTTAATGGTCCAGGCTTAACAGAAAGAAAGAGGAAAGTTTGCTCAAGACATCCTAATTGATCTTAATGAGACAGGAAGAGCTTTGTGCTGCAAACACCAGTGTTTGTTTTGTGGTTTTAATGCGATTTCTGGCTGGGTTTGATTACTCTGGGGAAGTCCTCTGGCCTAATAAACAGAGCCATAGGGAATTGACACTGATAATTTCAGATGCTGCTCTAGGCCTGAAGCAGGGTGGAAACAGAACCAGGGGGAAGGTAATTACAGAAGGATTCAATCAGCTTCCAGTTACCAGTTTGGGCTGCTCTGGTGGGTGGGCAGTGGCCAGGGCTGGGTGCCCAGGGAGAGGGCACACCGGGTGGTGTCTTTGGGTGAGATGACATTAAGCACACTCAGTGTCAGTGTGTGACAGTGGCTGATGAACCCAAAGAGACAGGAAATTGTCTGTGGAAAGCCTCGTGGATTTCCCCGCTTCCCCCTACCCTCCAGTTGTGATAATGATGAAAGTGGTTCCTTTCAGGTGGAAAAATCCTTTTCAAGCCCTGGGCATTTGGATTGTGACTTTCCAGAGCACAGTGTAATTCCCACTTTCCTCTAAACTGAAAAATGGGAACACAATGTGGGTTTGTGATTGTTTTTTATTTGTGGGATAATGGAAGGGGGGAAAATGACTTTGAATTTCATAGCTGCTGCTGAAAAAATGGTTCTCCAGGAAGCAATGTTTCCACTGAGAGGTTTCTTCATGCTTGTTAGCAGCTGCCTGTCTCCATGGGCTCCCTGGGATGTATCTGTGTCCAAACCTGCCCCAGGCAAAGGCTGGGGTGAGGAGGTGGCTCAGCACATTCCAGTGATGCACCTTGCTCCTGCAGCCGTGGACTCAGCCATGGCCAAGAAATCCCTCTATCATGCTTTGGGAAAACAAGAGAAGGAGCAGTGCCTATCTCTTGCTGGGCACCCTTGCTGAGCATCTCCCTGCTCATCCCCATAAGGACACCCGGTATGATCCCTCCTGCTGCTGTTGGTGTCAGGGGGACACCAACCATTTGAGTCAGTTGATGCCTTCTTATGGCAAGGAGAGGAGCTGGAGAAAACACAGCAGTTTCTTAGCACTTTCCTTCTAGACATGCAAAATGCAGAGACAAATTACCACAAGCTCTCCTTGTTTCCATCAGTAGGAGGGAAAAGAAAATCATCACACTTTTTTTTCTTTTTTTTCTTCTTTTTTTCACCTTTGCAAACAAAACTCACTAAAAAAGAGTCTCCCTCCCTGAAATTCCTTCCTCATCCTCCAAATCTGTCTCTGTCTCCTGTGTTTGGCCAGTATGCAGCTCTGTACAGCTGTATACGGTGAGGCAAAGCCCCACTCACTGCTCAGCCACCCACCAGGGACATGTCAGCACTCCAGGAACAGGCAGAGTCATGGTGTCAGGGGCTGAGCAGCATTGGGGGGCTGAATCACAGGGAAACCATGCCACTGCATCCCAGGTGAACGTCATGGGAAGAGCGGAGAGGAAGATAAAGATTATTTATAGCTGCAAAAGGAATTATGCAGAGCTGGCATACAGGAGCTATCAGGCTGCCAGCTGTGGAGGAAGAGACACTCCTGGAAGGCACTGAGATGGGGGTCTGGGAGTTCTTGGTGGGCCAAGGCTGTTCCTGCTGGAACCAGGGCATGCCTGTGTGTCTCACTGTATGCGTTCCATTGGAAAACCCTGAATAGTTACTGTCCACCTCTGCCTTTTCCACATCAGTATAACTCTGGGTTGTAGTCCCCAGCCCCCATTGTTCAGCTTCCTTCAGAGCTTGAAAAATCCCCTCTGCTGCTTTCTTTCTCCCTTGGACCAGGGATTTGTTCTGCCTTCGCTTTTGCTTCCCAGAACCATTCATTGTGTTTTGAAGTCATTGCTGTCTATTTTCCAATTCTGGCTGTTGGTGGATTTTGCTTTTTATTATTAATTCCTATTCTTCCTTCTCTGCTGGGGGAAACTCTTCCCAGTTTGTTTCTAACTGATGCTAGAAGGTGTTAGACAATATTTACTAGGGATAAACATTTTTTAAATAAGGGGTCTGATGGCTGATTTGTCTTGCAGTTCTTGCCAGAGACTGGGGATACCCTGAAACACTGTCTTGTACCCAAACCTGTCAGGGCTGAGATAAGGCCATGGTCTTGCTGTGTAACTTATGGTTGGAGACCAAAGGATGGAGTAGGGAATGCACAACTGGAGACTGTGCAGGTGAGACAACAGACCATCACAGAAGCCCAGGCATCTGCAAAGTCAGGTGATATTTAAATTCAAATGCCTGGAAGGTTCTTGTCCAATTTCTATGAGGATTTCAGACTGGGACCTAATATGGGTACAGTTGAGGTACATCTACGGTTCTTTGCAAACAGTGCATGGGCACTTGCTGTGCTCTTCAGGAGAAGCTGCAGTGGTGTACTGACATCTCTGCTCAGTGAGGAGGAAAGGTCCCAGGCAGGATGAGGGCCAGGGGAAGGCAAGTTGCACAGCCCATAAAGACTGCAGCACCATGCACATCACAGGCAGGGAATGGGCAGGCAGGCTTCAGGCAGCAGCACTGCCCTAGCAGGACAGACGGCTCAGAAATAGATTTGGAGGCGACTGATGGCCTTTGAATGCTTTTTAGAAAGAGACAAATGATTCAGGCCTAAAGCTGCAAAGGAGAAATTTGGATAACAAGAACTTCTGTCTGATGAGATTGATCTGTCAGCTGAGCTTTATTAATCCAAAACCCCAGCTGAAGCTGTCAAGTCAATCAAGGAAAGGAGCTGCTGGCCTTGCTCCTCACCCTGTGAGTCAGCCAGCTTGGTGAGGCAAAGGCACAAGAAAGCTCTGCACATCATCTCTCTTTTCTGTTGGTTTTTTTTTATTTTAGCCATTGGAATTTTTTATTTTTTTTAAGAAAAGAAGAGAAGAGGTTGGGAAATCTCATCAATGTCTCTTTAGAGGACTGCTCGAAAGCTTGAGCTTCAGAAACTAGGCAAGGCTAGTTTTACAGTACTCGGTTTGAACTTTGTTCTGCCCCCATTTATTTTACAATGCAGTGTTTAGTTAAATGATCACTTACTCCTTTCTCCTGGGGCTTTTCTCTCATTCCAGTGTATATAGTACAAAATTGAAGTTGTTCAGGAACCACAAATCTGGCCTTTTCCACCATTTGAGTACTTAACTTGCCGCCTGAGCAATGTTTTTTTTAACAGAGCTTTTTGTCTGTAGCATCTAAAATCATTTGGCATCCTTTCCATTCCCATGGAATTTATCGGGTAATTAGCTGTTTGTTATAACAGAGCAGCATATAGCATGATTACCTGGCATCCTCTAATGCAAGGCTTTGCATGTCACCGTGATACAGTTTTTCTATTAAAGCACACTGGTTGGTAAAGGCCCCAAGAGGCTCTTTTGATTCACGTGCTGAAGTCAGGCTTCTATATTAAAAACCCATCTAAAGTTTCCCACCAAAATTTGCAAATTAGAAAAGTTAAGTTGTATTAATTCTTCCAAATGTCCCAAGGATAAGCAAGGCCAAGATGCTGCTCTCTGTTCCAATACGCTGCTCCATGCTAAGGCATGCTAATTTTCCTGGGGAGCTAGTTACCGCTTTTGAGCGGTGTTCTTACAAATAGGTTATTAGAGCTTTGTGCAGGGAAAATCGGTTTGTTTTCTGCAGAGAGGATGGTGAATTTGCATCTCAATGAATACCTTTTTCTTGAAGGAATTTTCCATTGTAGGAGTAATAAATTCTTCTTGTGGGTAAATTGCTCCAACCACCTTGCCTGTGGGATGTGCATTCCCAGCACTGGCAGCCTCATTGGAAAGGTGCTGGCAGGGAAACCCTGGCCTGCCCAGATGGTGCTATTAATAAGCCAGGAGTGAAGACAAGCCATTCACATGCTGCAGGTATTGCACAAATAGCCAGGCTGGAGATGAGTGGTATGATGGGCAAAGCTGGCTAACAACTACTTGAGGCTGAAAATGCCACAGCAGCTGGAGCTGAGATGGGGCCACAGGGAGGAGGGATGTGAATTGTAGCTGCATGGGAAGACACAGCTCTGGAAAGGAGCAGATAATCACGGTGGTGATGAACTGCATGAATCATTTAGAAGGATGTAATCTTGCGCCATATGTTATGTGTCAGTACATAGGGAACGTGTCACATCCATTAGGATAATAATTGCACAGTTCATCTTCTTTTTTTTTTTTTTTGAAAAAAATACCCAAAACACGTTTTCTAGTCTCATCAGTATTTGTAGGGCAGAAATAGTCTGCCTGTAGCACTGCATTCCTGAAGCAGAGAGACCAGGTACCAAGGGTAGGTGCTTGGGAAGCATCAGGCTCTGTCAAGGAAGAGAGAGAAACAGCTGGGTGAGAATGGAGGGGGGTTTAGAAATACTGCTTCAGTAGTCCAAGAGGGCTAAATAAAACATGAGCTTTTCTGTGGGCATTCCTGAAGAGGTCAGGATGGATGCCAGGCCCTGGACATAGGAAAGCCATAGGCTTTTGTCCACTCACATCTGCCACATTTCCTGCCAGAAATGATCTGGACTCTGAATTTTCTGCTCTTACAAACCCTCCTGCTGCTAGAGATGCTCTCCTTGCTAGGGCTCTGCAGCCACGAGTGGTGCCCTGCCCTTCTGCAGCTCCCTCGAAGGCTGTGCTGGAGAGCCTTGTGGAACAGGATGGGTGGCAGGGGCACGGGGTGAGCAGCTGCCATTCCTGAAAGACCCCATTCACTGCAGATAGTGTGGGGGCCAGCAGCCACACAGGCAGCACATGCAGAAGGGGTGGCTGAATGTGCAGCAGAACCGTTCTTCCAAGGTGTGCGGGGTGCCGTGGCTCAAGACAGGAATTAGTTTTCATTAGCAGTTTTCCAGGCTTTTAGGCAGCCAAGCAGCCATGCCTGAAAGACTCTGGGGTGAGCTGTTATTATTGCACAAAGGTAGCTAAGCTTCCAAATCCTATTAGTGGAGAGGGAAGAGATGCTGTGAATGGCCTGAGGCAAGACAGCATCCAGCTGTCAGCCAGGGAAGGGCAGTGTCACCTTCCCTCACACCTCACCTTGTCCCACACCTCACCTTGTCCCACACTGCCAAGGTTGATGGTTTTTCTCTCCCAAGCCAGCTGATCTGGTGCAGACACATCCTTCCAAAGCTGTCTGATCCCTCTGGAACCCACCATCTCGCTGGGGAATGCCCTTACTGCCCATGTCCTGCCACTGTCCCCCCGGGCTCCTCTTCCTGCTTCTCCCTCTGTGAGTGCCTTTAGACACTGAAGAGCTAAAATCCAGCCTCTGGGTTCCCCCATCAAGCAAAGCCATAGCTCTCCTGCCAACTTACATTGGCTTGACAGGTGAAGGTTACTGTGCAAATTAAATATATTTAGCCTTTCAGGTTTTTGTAAGACAGTTGATTTGAGCATGACCTGACATTTTGATTTTAAAAAATAGCCCTGCCTAACACCAGTAAATCCTAAGTCATGAGGCAGAAAAATTGGGCAGGCCAGACATTACCATCAGCAATGAGTCGTCACCCATGGTCTCCACTGCCGACCCGGGGAGGCCTCCGGACTGCCCCACGCTGTGGACAGGGAGCAATGCCTTGTGGTAGATGTTGCTCAGGATCAATCCTGCAGGGTCCTCACACACATGCACAGTCACATCCTCAGGGGGACAGCACCATATTTTGCTTCAAGAGGACAGAAGAAGAGCTCTCGTGCACAGCCTGTCCTGTCTTGTGCTGCCCGTCTCGTGCTGCCGTCTCATGCTGCCCCTGCTGCCACAGGAGCCCCCTGCCTGTCTTTATGCAAGCCCTGCCAACAGCACTCACCGAGTGCTTCCAATTTCATGGCTCTAATTTATCCCCACTGCTCCTCCTCCTCTCCAGCGGCATAAGCCCATAAGGCTTTTTGAAGTGCAGCAGCACCAAGAGACCTTCAAAGAGATACATTCCCTGCAGTGAGTGGGCACTGGCCCCTCTTCACAAACGTCGTGGCAGTGAGAGACGCTGAATCCCTTCTGAAATAAGAAGCCCTGTGGGGCAGAGCTGTGTGCCGGTGATGCCAGCCAGCCCTGGTGAGAAGGATGGGGAGTAGGCACCTGCAGCCCCAGAGGAGCCCCACTGCCTCCCCAGTGCTGGGGACAGAGAGCATCACCCCAAGCTGGGGGTGCCTCTGCTCAGCTCACATGCCATTGTCTTCCATTGATTTTTAGGTCCAGAGGGCTGAAAATAGCAACACAAGGGAACAGTGAGCTGGCTTTTTATTCTAAGTAATCTTTACCCTTCTCTGATGTCCTGGAGTGTTTCTTGGATGTTCTAGTGATCAACTGCCCAAAAAAAGAGAAAAAGCCAGTGATGCTTGCCATTTCTGTATGGCAGAGCATTGGAAAGGGCTTAGCAAGCCACCCCAGAGGACACACGGGAACAGTGACTGTCCTACACCTCCAGCTCCCAAACCAGGGGGACTGGGAAACTTTTCATTCATCAGAAATTCCGGCAGAATTTTTAGGAAGAAAATGCCATTACCCAGAAGGGACCATGGCCACGGACAGAACTATAGAACAAGGACCAGCTGGGAGTTTCCCAAGGAAATACATGCTCACTGGAGATGTCTGGGACTCACTTTTGGGTCCAGCACCCAGAACAGGGTTTTAGGGAACAGACACCAGATTCACACCACCCAGTACCCTTTTACTTTGCATTTCCCACCCTAACAGTGCAGTGAAGACTGGGAGCAGAGGAGGACAAAAGCACAGCAGCTCCAGAGAGCTTCCTGAGGCTTTCTGTGTGTTATATTCTGTCAAGTGATTTTCACCCCCCAGCAAGTTTGAGGGAGCGTGGTGCGCAGCGAAGAATTGCAATAAAATTGAATTATTCTGGCATGAGAAATTTTTCTTCTTGCCATTTGTCAAGCTTTCTGCATCTTGTTCCAAAGCAAAGAAAAATCACCCAGTGATCCATCAGAGAGGGGAAAAACCATAAAACCTCTGCAGCGTGTGTGTTGGATGGCACAGCATCCAAGCAGCCCCTGAGGTGCTCAGTCTGCCTGGACTCCTCCACAGCCCGTCTCCCTGGGGTTGCGCTTCTCTGTTCCTAGTGCCAGGTGTTATCCGACAAAATAATCTGCTACAAATAAGCTGGTGTGTAATGTCAGCAGGACGGTCCCTGGTGAGGCTGTTTCCAGGGGCAAGTATCCTTTGCTCCTCTGGATTCTGGAAGTGGAGTGGTGGTGGAGAGGTTGTGCTCTCCTGAGCACCACCCCGCGGGGAAGACTCACCTGCAAAGATGAATTTCATATTGATTTCTATAGCTAGATGCCTGCTCTACTGCAATTCTCTATTAGTGAGCTGAGCAGCACACACTGATGGGAAACTTGCAAGGAAGGCTTGGACTGCAGAAGAGTTTTCTGAAAATCCAGGAGAAACTCATTTTGGCACAGATCTGATAAAAATAGCTTGGATTTTGCTAGCAGTATGGGGATATGAAGCAAATCCCTGTTCTTGCCCCTCCATTGAAAATACTAATTTTGAATGGGTCAAACTTTGTGAAACTGTAATGAAAGGGAATTTAACTTGAGTTTTTTACTTTTTTTTTCCTCAAAAGATGTCTTGGGAAAAAAAAAAGAACACCCAAACAAACAACAAAAACCCCCACCAAGTCAAAGATTTGACAAACGACATGGTGATTTATTTCATTCAGAAAGCAGGAATATGAATTTTGGCTCTAATTAGGTGTTTGACTGCTTGATGCCATTTCCAGACTTGTTCCATCAAACTGAAGTAGATGGTGTTCAAAAGAAAGACAACTCTGAATTCCATCCATCTCTCCTTTTGCCTTTTATGTCTGTGTTGCTGGACCATGTCCTACCTACACTCAGACCCTGAAAACCCAATTTTAGTAGTAGGGGAGTCCAGCTTCCACTGTGCATCTTCTCTCAGGTGCTGTAACACCCAAAAATGAAGGAGACAAGGCTGGGATGCACCCAGTGCCTTGCTCATGCTCGGGAAATTTGGGGAGTGTGAAGAGCCTGTGTTTGCTTTGGGGTATGGCAGGGGATGCTCTGGATCCCAGACCTTGGCCTCTGCCAAAGACCTCTGTGAATTCTTCTGCCCTGCTTCATTCTGGTCCTTTGCAGATTCTCATCAGAGCAGCACCCTGCTAGCACAAACGGGGAGATGAGGAGCTTTGGAGGTGCATGCTTCCTCTTTCTTCTGAAGTAACCAAATTCATATCATCTTCCAGAAGATTATGGTGAAATAGCATTTTCTGGATGAAATGACTGTTCAGCCAACCCTATTCTGCTTTGCCACATCTGTTTTATCTGAACAGGGCTTCTCAACAGACTAACAACTTTCTATTCCCTTTTTTTTTCTTTTTTTTTTTTTTGGCCTAGAAAAGGTCAAACTCATAGATTTTATTTGAACTTCATAGAAGAAGCTGTATTTAACTTGGCATATGTCATGAGGGTGGAGGAAGAAGCAAGATGAGGCTCAGAGGCTGAACGAGTGGTGAGGCACTGGAATGGGTTGCCCAGGGAAGTTGTGAATGCTCCAAACCTGGAGGTGTTCAAGGCCAGGTTGGACAGAGCCTTGGGTTCAGTGTGAGGTGTCCCTGCCCGTAGCAGCGGGGTTGGAACCAGATGATCTTAAGGTCCTTTCCAACCCTGACTATTTTGTGATTCTATGATTCTGTGACTGAGGGACAGGATGATCCAGCCCACAAGGCAGCTCAGAACAGAGCATCAAGTGGGGACCAAGGTGACTCCAGTGGCACAGAGTCCCCTCACCATCCCTGCCTATCACACAGAGTGGTCACAATCCCTGGCCCTCTCTACTCATTAGATGCACTCATTGGATGTACTCATTAGTGCTGTTGGAACTGCAGCACTGATTGCAGCCATCGGCCCCAGAGGGGTAGTTGTAGGTGTGGATAAGGACCCACTTGCTCACTCAATCCCATCAATTGCAGTCCTCAGTGGCTTCTGCAAACATTGGAGGCTGGCCACAGGAGTGGTGTTTGCCCAGGGTCTGTTGGAGGTGAGGTGCTGCTCCCGTGCCAAGGATAAACAGCCCTGCAGACTCCCCGTGTCCACAGCTTGCTGCCTTCAGGGGGCTCCTGGTGCAGATATAGCACCCAAACTGTTAGCTAAGGACAGAAAGAGAGGAGTATCAGTGACACCAGAAACCTTAATCCTTGCCTTGCAAAGGGTTGACTTTGCATCTTAAGGGTTTCTTTCCTGCCCTTCAAGCTCCCTTTGCCACCCGCAGTACGGTCCATCTCTTTGATCTGAGGATTCCTGCACAGTGCCAGCTGGCAGGAATTCCCTTTGACAGCCTGAATCTGTCAGCACCAAATGCTTTCAACTCTGGAAGGTACCGCTGTGGATATTAAAGTAAAATGAAGTGGCTGTCCTTTCAAAGATTATTTTTTTCTTAAAAAGAAAGCCACAAGCCTTTTTAATGCGTAAAAAGTAATTAAAATGGGACTTTGAAAGTCTGAACTTTTTCCTTTGTTCTATATAATGCTCTTCTTAAAAATAATTTCTCAGAAAGGTGGTTTGTCCCCACAAGCGATGGTACCCAGGGCCAGGCTGTGCCCTAGTTTATCTGGGGGCAGAGCTGGACAAGTCAACAAATCTCTTCTGCTTTGCTCCTCTGACAGTTTTGAAGAGTAGGAATAACCCATCATGGTTATCTTGGGTCAGTGCCAGAACAACATGGCAGTTCCTCAGACTTTCTGCTGGCTTGGAAATACCAAATAAATTAATAATGTCATTTACTATTATGCAAGAATCCATTTCCTTGGCTCTCAAATGAGAGACTCTTGCAGATGTGACTGGTCTGTCTTGGTCTTTACATTTTTCTTTGAAGGAACCAATAATTCTGTTACTTCACCTAAAAAAAAAATGCATAAGGGGTTTGTTTCACCACTGAACATTTCACTATTTCTTTCTCTTTTTTTTAGGGGGAAGGAGGCAAACCCAGCTTTCCAAATTCTCTTCCAAGATGTTTAGCCAAAGGTTTCCCCTTGGGTAGCAACGCATGAGAACCCCTGGCTTGGAAAGTGATGCTGGGACCTTTGCTACTGCCTTCCCTGACTGCTCCTCCATCCTCTCTATCTCCTCCATCTACTTCATTCCCTGTATGGTGTCTCCCAGTCAGACCTGGGAAAACATTGCTGCTTCTCAGAGGTCACAGGCATGCACGCCATAGGAACCTCTTTGTCCACCAAACCTGCTCTCAGATAAGCAAGAAACACACATTAATCTAGTTACCAGTGTCGTGTGAGTGCAAATATTTAACTAGTGAAATTAAGGCAAAGAAAAAAGAACTTCTTTAAAATAGAGCTGACTAGGCTTTATACAACTGACATGCCTCCCAAAAGCAATGTCATTCTCTGAGCTCATGGAGATGTCATATCCCCAGCATGGCACTTCTGCCTGGACCCATACCTCAGTCAGCTGGAGACTGAGCACAGGGGAGGGACATCGACACAACTTTGAGCCCCAAATCCAGTGATTACCTGTTTTCATAGGAGGTTTTCACCACCTCTCTCTGCAGACACCACTGTCCCTGGTGGAGCCAGCCCTGAGGAGCAGACAAACTTCTCACCCTGCATAGGGCAGCCTCAGGTCCTGCTTGCATGGATGCTAGGCTCTCAGATGTGCGAAGTGCTCTTGCACTGGTCCCTTTGGCCATGGTTTAGATAACTCTTCATCAGCACTCTCCTGGTTCCTACCAATGTCCCTTTTCACCATTCATCCCCCCGAGGTTCATTTCTTCCTCTCAATGGGTACACACAGCTCCAGCATAGGACCCTGACTGGTGTTAGTGGTCAGAAATGGTTGGGAGATGTTTATTGGGAAGTGTGTGTGAGGTTTGTAGTCAGAAACCCCCAGTTACCCAATGAAAGCTTGCACTATTTATCAGCACTCAGCCTTTGTTTTTCTGTTTGTGCCCACAGAGCAGGACCAAGGAGACCCACAGGCCAGAGGTGATGTTTGGGAGACAGGAGCCTTTCTAAGGCTGCCAGAGCCAGACTGCACCAGTCCAAGCAGCCACAGGCAGGGGCAGAAGAGCAGCTGAGTTCTGCTGCTCAGTTCCCATGCATTACCCATCATCAACAGCATCTCCCCTGGCGTTATTGCTATTGGGCTTTGTTGGCTTGACTCATTAAGCTTGATAATTTCTCTGTGCATTTCAGGTCTCTCTGGAGCCCCAAATCACACCTCTCTGAGGCTTAAAAGAGCCATCACTCTGACATGTTCCCTGCAGGACTAGCTCCCCTCATTCCTTAAGGACCACAGGCAATAAATGTGAGGAACTGTCCATAGGGAAAGCAAGAGCAGATCCTTTCCTACAGAAGTGGCCTTAACTACACACTAAATTTGGGTTAATTATGAATACATTTGCCAAGATAAAAGTTGAAGGAAGAGCTGAGCATCAAACACACAATGAATCTAATTAACGTGAACACAGCTAATTAGATTGGAATCTGCTCACAATATTGCATGTGTGCTCGAAACTACTGGCTTTATGGGAGTAATTAAAAAAAGTTAAGTAGGGTTGGATTCACAAATTAAGCAGCCCAAATTATTTCCTTCTAAGCATTTGGTCTTTCCATATATTGTTGGTCTATTTGATTTCTTGAAGAAACTGTTAGTTGTGGACCATTTATCCCTCCGGAAGCTGATGGATTTGAGTTCCCATAACTGCCACCATTCATGCACAGAGAGAAAGGGATTTGCAGGAGACGCCATTTGGCACAACTCTTTAGGGAATAAAGTGCCTCCTGCGTGGGAAATCACTTGCAGAGCAGCCAGGGCAGGAGTGCAGTGGCTGCTTAGACAGCCAGGTTGGGGAGGTCAGACCCAAACTTCTCCCACATCCCCCCATGGGCTTCCTGTGGTTGGGAATGATGGAACTTCAGGCAGGTCCTGACTGTCCAGGCTGTTCTCCCTGCTGTGAGCTTGCCCTGCTCCTGGGGCTGGACCATGGCTGCGGAGCACACCTAGGAGGCACTAGGTGGGTAGGAACCTTCCCAGGGCCAGCCCAGGTAATGGGAATCAGCCTGGAGCAGGGCTGCTGAGGGATAATCAGCAGCTCTGGGCATACAGAAAGATTTCTGGGGTGTGAGTAGGCCTGTGGATGTGACACAAGCTCTCAAGAAGAACTGGAAACAGCTGCATGGTCCTTGCACCAGCTCTGACATTCTGCTGGGGGAGAAAATGGTGAATTTATGTCCGAGGAAATGGTGTTCTGCTTCTTCCTATGACATCTAGAAATGGTAAGTGCCTCTGGGTTAAGCATCCTGCTGGGGCATCCCCTCTCCCTGAGAGGGAGCAACCAAGGGATGAAGCTTCTTGGAGCTACATTGGGGTGAGCCTAGAGGTGGGAAGTTTTCTGGAGAAAGGCTGTGTGAATCAGCCAGCAAATTCTGCTAGTCTGTGTGTGTCGTCCCCCCCCCAACACAGTGCAGGTCCTGGTATCCCTTGCAGGCTGCTGTCCAGTGATGAAAGGGGCCTCTGTGTGCAGTGGAAACGCATACATTGTGTAAGACGTATCACATATGTTGGAAGGGCTTAGGCCCTAATGAAATTGGACTAGCCTGAGTCCTTAAAGCACTTTGTGTCACTTTAACAATTAATTTTAGTTTTCTTCATCGGTTGTAAAGGAGGATGAAATTGTGCTCTTGGTCTGCATTTCATGCTTCTGACTCCTGCTGCTTCTGACTGTCACATATAGACATGGTCTGGTTTAGATTCCTGACAGCCTCTTTATAGGTGAATAATCCACCACAGCTGAAGCTGTTGGTCAAAAATTGCCCTTGTGCTCCTATTCTGTGGTCAGTAGGATGGGGAATCCAGCCTGGACCAAAGCCCTGCATGAACTGCAGCATGCACAGCTCCTGATGTGTATTTCATGCCCCATTCCTGCTGTCTTGGGGGCCTTCTGCAGGGTTTTGAGGCCCTGCTTTGTTGTTTTGTACCTGGGAGAAAAATGGCTTTTTGTTTAAAATGTTCACAAAGCAGAGGAAATGAACCGCAGGGTGGGGGAGATGCAGTGGAAGCTTGCCTGGGAATTTTGGATACTAGTGCATCCAGCAGAGGCAGTTTGCTTTACTTAATTAAAATGATCGTTGTGCTGAAATACCTAATTAGATTCAGGCACCTGTAGCCAGACAACCACAGTATTATATATTAGCCACTGTGGCAGAGATGTTGCTGCTGCACTCAATGGCTCTTGCCTGGCACTGTGTCAGATGGCTGCCCTGGTTCATTGGGCTTTCCTCATGCTGTGTCCCCTTTTTGGAGACAGCCTCCTGTCCTTGCTATGGATTCATCCTGGAGAGATAGGGGAAAGTGTTACATCCTGTGGTCATGGTGCTGCTATGTGCCCCCACAGCTGAGATGTGTGTCATCTCTGCCTGCTCCATTGCGCTGTGCTCTGCCCCAGCAGCCTCTGCCCTTAGGCAAACCACTTCTCAGACTGAAATTTGTCACCCAGGTCTCATGTTGTGTCAGTTCCCAGGGCATGTGCCTGCCACAGCTCTTGGTGCACCGGGTTCAGGTGCCGTGCCCTGCAGGGCAATTTCCCAGCATTAAAAAAAAGAACTTGATCTTCTGCATGCACCTTTCTCTCAGCCAGAGTGCCTGAAGGTTTAGGTGATTGGGAAACATCTTCTGTCACTGTCCTGGTAGCAAACACTCAATGGGCACTGAGATAGGTCAGAGCAGCAGCCACAGATTTCAGGAAAGTTGGGGTTTTAGAACTCCCAGCTCCAAGATCAGAGGCTGGGAAAGTTGGATCTGTGGGATATATGTCCTGTAGGAAATGCTCAGCTCATATAAACATCTCCAGGGCTGCAAGGAGCTGGAGCAGGCAGTGGTGTAAGTGCTGGGCTGCAGTCATGTGTACTGCATGTGTGGTCCTGGGGATGGAGGGTGGTCTCAGCCCATGCTGAAACAGCTGTGGCATGTGGCTACCTACAGACCCTTGGGTTTGTGTCACTGTCTGCCAGTATGGTGCACTTTCCTTCCAGCTCTGGCAGTGGACCCCCCAGGATCTGCCATTTGCAAATGCAGTGATGGCTGCTTGCGCAATGGTGGCATGGCACACAGACCATTACAGCACCCTGTGTCAGATCGCATACACCCTCCAGACCTTCCCTAAGCTGGGATAAGGGTCTCCAGGACATGGCTTGAGCAGCTGAGCCCAGCCAGCTCTGTCAGGCCACTTGTGTGGGAGCTTGCTAGGGAAAGGACAGGAATGTGCCAAGTGCTGATGTACAGCTTTATTGTATGATTGAACTAGTGATGGAGGAAGACGGGAGTTAATGAAACCAAATACGCAGTTAGGTGAGGATTGCTTCTGTTCCCTTAATGGGGATGAATCACCAGTGATACCTTCCCATTCCTTGCTGTTGGGGTGAGATTGATAGGCCCCCCACAGCCGTGCTCAGGGGGTGCTGTAGGGGCACAGTGCGGCAGGGCTCCTGGCTCAGAAGCTGCAAGAGGGACAGTGCACTTTCTAAGGAGAAGGGGCATTGCTCAGGAAGCACCAGCAGCCAGGCCACAACTTTGGGTGCTGAAAGGGAGAGTGAAACCCCGGAGCTGCCAGGGCAATTCATGAGTCACTGAGTCCTGAATTTCACTCCAGCCCACCCATCTGTCATGACTTGGCTGCAAGATAGAGCCATGAATGAGTAATCTTCCCACACGGAGCAGAGCAGGAACAGACGGGAATACGCCCTGTATTTTCAAAGTGGAGGTTTTGATTACCACAGAGCACAATAACTGACAAGCGCCTTGTGGTGTAATTATTGTTGTGAAAGTAAAACCACCACCACTTGCCACTGAGTGTGCTGCAGAGTACTGATTTGGCAAGCACCAAAAAGGCATGTCTACTTGCAGCGTGGCAATGAACATGTCTGGGGAGGAGGAATATGGGGTCTAATGGGGAGAGGGAAAGGCCACACTGCATTGAAGCTTTTTCCTCTGCAGGGTGTGCAAGCACTTCTGGGAACCCAGCCAGGATGTGGCAAGGCTCCAGCGGAAGATCCTGTAGATCATTGTAATGTGACTGTGTCTTACAACTGCACAGTGTGTGCAAGAAAGGGACGTTGAGATCAGCTGAGCTTTGTCCTTTTAGAAACTGTGAGCTGATCTATTTCCCTGTTTGAAGACCTCTGACAGCTCAGTGATGCTCACAAGCTCCTGTGCCAACAGCAGTGAATGGGAGCCTGGAGGAGATGGGTGTATGGTTTGCTCCTCATGCTGAGCCTGCTCCCTTCAGTCAGATGCAAAAATTGGAGTTATTGCCACAGAATTTCCTGGTCTTCTTGGATCCAAAAGCACATCAGTACTTACATTGTTTAATTTACACTCATCTTCCTGCAAGGAGCTTCTTGCAGTTCTAGCTCCAAAAATACGTTCAGAGGAAAAGGTCAGCTCTTCAGGGCCCAGCACTTTATAAAGCCCATAGTGAGGGGATATCATGTTGTAGCTAAAGTAGAATTGGCTTCTCCGTTACTGAAACCCCCTCAGGTCGCTGCTCTGTTTGCCAGGCTCAAAGTAATTAATTTCTCTCCATTTCAGCTGTTTCCGAGAGCACTTCCAACCATCCAGCTTGGAGCTGTGGGGTGCAGAAACCCTTGCTGGTAGGAGGACTCCTAAGCCTAACAGTGGGATATAACTGGGTTTGGAAACTGCGTTTGACCCTTCTTGTTCACGAAGTCTTTTGTTAGTGGCAAAGTGATATTTCAGGGGTGGGTGATGCTGTGGAGGAGGGGAGCCCTCATCATTGCTTGGTGAACAGCTCAGTTGTTCAGCTTTTACTGCTTGGGTAGTACCAGGCAATTGTAGACCCAGTCCCTGTCCAAAGCCCATTTCATTTCAGGGCAAATCAAACTCTGATTGTTTTCTTCCAATTGTGTTTCTGGCTTGTGAGGAGCTGAGGCTATTCCAAACAACACTCTCTGGAATGCTAATGGGTTTTACAGAGCTATCAGAGGTCTTCCTGGAAGATTCAATGTATTGGGCTTTCTTGGAGGGGTGTTAAGATTTTTTTCCCCTCCAGCTTTGGTATCCTTTCCAGTGGTTAGGATGGTTCCCAGCTCCCTCTGTGCCTCTGCACGCAGTGCTGAGGCCCCCAAGGACATGTCTCCTTTCCCAGGGAAAGAAGCTGGCCCATCCTCTACTGTGACTTCCAAACTGGGGAGGGATGTACAGGGAAGCCGACTTGTGTAGCTGGGCCAGAGGGGAAACTGAAAGTCAGGCTGGATGAAGCCTTGAGCTCATATTCAGGGAAACATCCAAACATGCATGTGTTATCAGCCAAGTTACCACCCTAAACTCATTTGCAGAGATGCATTTCAACACTCTGCAGCACTCTGCAGAAAGGAAAAAATTTATTTTTCTCACTGGTTCAGTGACCAGAGTGTTTGGGTTCTTTTTAAATCCTTATTTCACATTGAATGAAGCACTTGATTCTATTCAAAACAAAACACTTTGGTTTTGTTCTGCAGTACTTACCATTCTCATTTAAATTTAGCTTGATTTCTAAATGAAACATTTCTAACGGATCACTGGAGCCTTTCAGGATTGCTTCTATTTAACATTACGACTTAGAAACCACAATATTTTTGGGAAGAAAAAACTTTGCCAAATGTATAATCATTTAAGTGAGTCTGAAATGGTGGACAGCCTCTAAACAGATGACCATGGTTCCAGACCTTGTTTGGGGTCCACTGATGCTGAGGTAGCCAGGCTGAGCTGGTGCCTTGGATATTCCTTCCAGGCATATAGAAGCCCCAGGTCTTTCTGTTTGTCCATGTCTGGCTGGATGCTGTTTGGCATGATGTGCAGGGAGGGGACCAGCAATAATAGGCTTTCTGCTGGGACGAAGTAACTGGTTTTGGTTAGAAGGCACCCCCAGCCCCATTCAGGCTCTTTGGATGCCAGACTGCCTATCTCAAGTCATGAGATGGGATGGGGGGATGGGGGGGGGGGCTTTAAATCCTCTTCCCCATTTCTCCCCCTGCCTCCCACACCCCTGAATTATTCACTTTATTGCAGAGATCTCATGAATTATTGATCTCAAGTTTGATGTCTCCTAGCAACATGTTTACTTATTCCATCACCATCCCTGACCAGTCTCTTGGACACATGGATTGTCTCTGGTCCCTCTCCCAGTGTCTCCCATTGATAGTTTTCTGCCTGGAGTCACCATGCTCAGATGAGTGGGATCCAAGTGCCATGTTTCTTGGGACTACCCCTGTGCCGCATGGGGCTGGAGGCCCCTGGCAAGGGGAACCTTGAGCAGTTGGGTCCAGGCCCTTTATAGATGCCCTCTAAGTTTCTCTGTGCTTTAAGTTGAGCTTGTAGCTGGCTTTGAGGCTGGTATGTGTTTGGAGGCTGTGCTTACAGAAAAGCTTTCCTTCCAGCTCCTGCAGGAGCACTCCCCCACTCTGTGCAGGTGCCTGATTGAATCCCCAGTGCCCATGTTAAGAAAGGGCTGATGCAGTCCATGCTACAATTTCGTATAAAATGCCACCTTCTCTCCCTATGTTTCATGCATAATTCAGAGGATCCTCTAAAAATAAAGTTCCCCAGGCAGGCTCTGAAGCCTGAGTAATTTGCCTTCAGGATCATGGGAGAGGTGAAGAGCTCTGTTCTCCCTTGGGGCTGCTCATTAGCAGAGAGGCTGAGGTCTGCCCGAGGTCCCAGTGGGACACTTGCTGCTGGTACAGCTCAGAGAGCAGAAACCCAGCTGGTGTAGTGCAAGATCATGATCTCTGCTCTGTGAGGGAGTCCAGGCTGGGCTCTGCCTTCCTCTTATTGCAGGGACAGGCCATGAAAAACCTCCACTCATATTTTTTTCCATGTTGTGTTGTCTTGCCACTGACTGGCAGTGACAGAATAGTGCCATGGGGGTTTCGGAGAACCATGTCGAACTGAGCAAGAATAGCAAAGGTTGCTCGTTAACAAGATAATAGCAATGAGGGGACTATATTTAGCTGTTACACATTGACTTGCGCGAGTATCCACGAATGTCTGCTACCAAACTGAGCTGCATAAGGTAAAATACAGGACATCTGCCCATGGGAATGTGTTTTGAGTATGCTACATCACCCCCAACCCAAGGTTTAATACCCATAGGTCAGATTTAAAGGGGAAAAATGAAAAGGCAAAAATCTCGGCTTTCCCTCTAGTGTCCCCTGCTTTCTTGAGATAACCTGGATGTTCTGCTTTACTGAATCCAGGTTTTATGTACAGTAAAGATGGGCCCTACTATTCAACTCATGCTCAATTTTGTCCATGTTTAGTGACTCCCAGTATAACATTTCAAAGATTAGAAAGGGCAAAGTTGGGAAAAGTCTGTTCCCTATTTTTGTTGTTTGGGTTTTTTTTAGCATGCTGGCAACCCACAGATTATCTGCTAGAAATTCTCTTCTGATCAATAGACTGATAAACCAAAGACCTTCCTTATGCTATTAATTATATCCATTGATTATGTCTTCCTCTGCCTAGAGAAAGGTCCCTGCTGGCTTATCTGCAAAGCCACAACAACAGGCATTTCCACAGGTGGGAGAAACAGGCAGGCAGCAGAGTGGATCTCAGTTCTTCCTTTAGTTAATGGCCTTGGTAGCAAATTCCAGGTGAAGGAGAGCATGATCAAAGCACTCCAACAACCCAACATTTGCTCTTTAACCTTGGTGTTTCTTCCTGCCTGAAGATTCCCTGAGCAGCCAGGAGTAGATGGATAGGTCAGGAGTAAGAATATGATGGGCAGCAGGCAAGAGTCCCTTTGCATTTTCTGCTGGTCCATTCATCCTCTCCTGGTTTCACAAAATAGAAACCAAAATAAATAGTTCTTTTGAACTGACATGATTATAATAAATGGTTTGGGAGTGGTTCTGTGCCCTGTTCAGGCAGGGATGCAATCCTGAGGTCCTCTGAATCCCATATGTGTCAGCACAGAGGTTTCTGCTGGTGAGGGCTGGAAGACCAGAACAAATCCCTGTATACTGGACCTCCTCACTCCTTTCCATGTGGTGGGTACTTAAAAGGTGGGCTTCAGCATTGCAGGATGCAGTGAGTGATAAGTGGCTTTGAAAAGTCCCTAGGCAACTGACTGAAAATAAGCCTGTCACAGAGTATATACACCAGAGCAGTTGGTTTTGCTCTGGGATGGTTGTGCTACATGCTTTGCCCATGGCTCTGCCATGCAGCTGATAGTGTTCACCAGTTGCATGAGTATCTCTGCACAATTTCAGCTGCTGCCAGCATGCTGGCCTGGGGTTTGCACAGGTATGTGTGCAAAGGGGATTTCTCCACAGGAATGATATTTGCAGTGTTTCCAGGCAATGCTTTTGTTACAGACAGAGAGATAAGGCGACTGTAGATGAGAAAGCAGCTGAAGACTGCGCTAGACAATAGTTCTTAGTTTAAAATAGTGTTTCCAGGCTGTTTCTGTTGGTGCGGAACTCCTGCTTCTGTTGCTTTTGAAATGGACCTCATCTCATTTCTCCTGGTTTACTCTGATCTAAGCTCTCTGGAAGCGATGGGGTGACTCTTGGTTTTGCTGCTTGTAAGGACTCTCCTTGCTCATGCTAGCCTGAGTGTGGGGTCCAGCCCCACAGCTGTGACTTCAGTGAGGCTGGGAAATGACCTAGATATATCTTATTGGGCAGGAAATTGATATATAGTTTTAGGATACTTTTCTATTGCTGCTGATTTTTTTTATATTATATTAAGAGGCAGTATACTCACTTAGCTTGCTACTGCATTATTTTAGAGCTTTGGAGCTCATGGCAATGTTGAATGTATTTTTTTTTTGTTCAAAGATTGGGAATTCTTCCCCATCCCCTGACCTTCTCTGTTAGCAAAAGTAATGCTTCTTGCTTTGCAACTAATGGTTTCAAAATGGAAAATGTATAATGGAATTGGAAACAGCTGCTAGGATTTGCAAAGAGCCTGAAATAGTTACTGCAAGATGCCAACTGTTGTGTGCATTTTGCTGTGCTCCTACTCATAGCGCAGGAGGCATTTTCATTATGTGCTTATCAGCATGTCCAAGGAAGAAAAGATCAGATAGTAGAGCTGTAATACAGGAAATGAAGGAGGGAAGAGATGGAGATGTAAAAATTCAGCTGTGCCATCTGGTAGCAGCTCTTGAAGGAACATCTCTAGGTCCCTTGATGTTGCAGGTGCGTCCAAGTGCTCAAAGTTTCTCCTTGCCTGGGTCAGAAGCTCAAAAAGCCTTGTTGGGATCCAGGACTGAAGTGGCTAGAAATTGGAGAAGTTCCCAGCTGTCCCCTGGGCAGTAACCTTAGCTTACTGGAAGACACTGTTCCTTCTGCACCCAAAAGCTGCTGTCCCTGGAGTGTCTGGGATAGGACATAGTTATTTTCTTTTCTTTTTAATCTAAGCAAAGCAGGCAGGTGGAGGGGATGGCAGAGCACAAAAGCCTTGCTCAGATGCCGGGGGTTGTGCAAGCAGGAATCCTTCATCTCATTCATCCATGGGGATGGCAAGATTCACCTTTTGCTGTATCCTTCCCACCAAGTTACTGAGTGCTGCTGGCTGAAGCTTGCACCACGATGCTGGCAGGATTGCTCTCACAGGCAGGGTGAGGGGCAACAGCTCTCTTCACTCTCCTGAATGGATGGGCAGTGAGAGCTAAATGTGCGAGCACAGTGGAGCTCACATATGAGAGATGTACAGGCTCAGACTTCTGTATGCCACCAGCTCCCTGTAGCCAGCAGGAGAGGGTGAGCTGCGGCTCATGCAAGCTCCAGGATAGGTCTCTGCTCTCCGCCCAGTGAGATGCACCATGGGCCAGGCCAGCATCAGTGTCTGACACTGCTTCAAATGTTTGATTTCCCATGAAAGGGATCAGCCAAGAATAACACTGGAATAGATGAGGAAGAAAAGTAAATTTTGGGAACACTGACAGCCCCTCCTCATGTCTGCATTTGGTGGAAACAAGGTCATTTCTGCAAGCCCAGCTCCCTGCTAAGTGTTTCTGGCAGAGTTGATAAGAAGCTCTCTCTTTTGCTAGGAGATTCCTTCGGGCCTTTTTTGAGATGCACACAAAGACATCCCCTGTCTCAGAGAGCATCTCTCACTACAGTGGGAACGTGCAGTGCATCAAAACAGCCAGCCCCCTGCCACCACACACCTCAGCTGTGGTGTCCTTGCAGGATGACCACCAACCCCCTGATACCCTCCTGCCTTTGCACCCTCTGCGCTGGCTGTGCTTATCAGTCCAGTGTTGGGTAGGTACCACCATGTTCCTGGAGGAGCCGTGTCAGAGACTCCAGCTGACTGGAAACTAAATGGGCTCTTTTGGTCACTATTGAGGACCAGGGCTCTGCAGCCCTGCTTTCCATCCTACCCACAGGTACATCAGCCCCTGCCCTCCTGCTTGCTTCCCACATGCCTTGGACAAGTGCAGCCTTGTAAAGCTCACTCCTGCTTCTGCCATTCACTGCTGTCAGATCCCTCCAACCTGTCTGTTGCATTGCAGAAACCACTCTGTCCCTTGCCAGTGCACTTGTCTTGCGTGGAGACTTCTGTTTGCTCAAAAAGAGCTTCACCCATGTACCAGCACCTGAGTGATGCCACAGCTGCTGGCTAGAGAGAGGCTCTGGATACTGCAGCATTGAGATAGCTGTCCCTTTACAGTGCTTTATAAATTTAGGTTGGGAATATTTGTTTTAAAGGCATGACCCATTTAGCACATTCAGATGTCTCCTGCTGAAGTGACAGTTTTAACATTTCCCTTTAACCAGTACAGATTGTGCCACCCCTGGGTAATGTGTTAGCAAATCACATTGATGGTGCTGCACAATAAACCACTTTTATCTCGTGCTGGGAGAAGCCACAGAGGCCTTGCTGGGATTGCACTTGCTTCATGAGCTGGAGGCCAAGTTTGGAGGCAGCTGATATTGGCTAACCAGCATCATGCACAAAGGCTGGGCCTCCAGTAGGAAGGTGATGCTATGCCTGAAATGGAGGGGTCAGACTCCCAGGGATGCTGTACACCACTACAGAAATGACCTCTGCATCACCTGAGGGTGGAACAAGCAGCAGAGGCTAAACTCTCCTTTTACCTCCCATTGCTTGCTCTGAACGAGTCCCCTTGTACAAGAAGGCAGAAACAGCGAACACTGAATCAATTCTTCATCTGTGCCAGCCCTGCTAGCCCCATGCTGCATCCCTGCCTGCTGAAGATATCCTAATTTGCAGTTCTCAAGCAGAACAGAAGTTGTCATTTGATATTCCTTTCAAGTTCTGGAGGAGAGAAAATGGAATGAGGTGCCTCAATATCTCAGCACCTCACCAGAAAGCCTGTCACAGGTCCCTGTGACAGAGGATGCCAGAGGAGCTTGGCAGGATATACTTATTATTCCCATGAAAGTGAACTATACTTGTTTGTTGCTGTTGTTAGGTGTCTCCTTTGATACAGGCCTGTATTTACTGAGGTGGCCAGATCTATGTGACTTCAAACATCCGAAAAAAACAGTAAGCACTGGAGAGTATAAAGTTATTCAGGACTTCAGAGGGAGCCTTAATGTTCACCTACATAAAGACCTGCTACCTCCTCTGTGTCCTCACACCCTGTGCTACACCAAGAGAAAAGCTACGGGATGTGGCTGGATTTTCTTGGCTGACAGAGGTAGGGTTTTGCTCAGCACCTCTGCTCACCTGGGCAGTCATCCAAACACCACAGGTTCTTCAAAGATGGCAATCTGCTTTCTCTGCTAAGGCTTGCAGACCCAATGGTAAATGCCACCTTAAGTCCAGTGAAACTGAAGCAATGCCTCAGGAGAAGGCAAACAGCTTTGTCCAGAAGACGCACCACCAAATACAGATGGAGGGATGAAGCTTGTGCACCAACCCTAAACTTGTAGCCCCCCTGAAAACATCTTCCTGCTAGGCTCCAGTCTGAGCCTGGCACTTCCCAGAGAACAAGCACATCCCCACAGCCACCTCCCATCCACGCCTGCTCTGCAGCGTCCTTGTGCCATGGACATCACAGTGTCTTCCCTGAGCTCCTGCACCCACCTCCTACCCTTAGGGAATCGGAGACAACCCTCAGCAGCACAGGGCTCACTGAGCACATCTGGGGCAAGCATGCAGGTTCTGTGATTCCTTCAGCTGGGTCCATGTTGAGGTGATTCTTCTTGCATTTCCATGCACTGGCATGGCACCATTAGTCGTATCTAACTGCTGTCACCTGCAGAAAGAAAAAACATCTCTTTGGCCAGGTATACCTTTTGGGGCAGATTGCTATAGAAGTTCAGAGCAATTTTGGCATGTCTGTAGGTTGGAGGTTGCTGTGTTTTAATGTGGGAGGAGAGGGCAGCTCCGGCCAGAGCTCTGCAAGAGCTCTTCATTCCTACAGCAGCACTAAAGCCATGCGTATCAATTTGCACTGACCCTAAATGCCATGGGATGAATTTGCTGCTCAAGAGGGTTTTGATGTACTTTGCATGCTTTAGCATCTTTAATGACCTAATGAATTAGGCTAATGATGACTTCTGAGTTGCACGTAGGCTTACATACAAATGCTCAGCCTGCTGCATGGGACTGAAAAGATAATTTCCTTTTCCTTTCAGGCCATTAGGCAGGCTGGGAAAAGGAGGAGATGCACAGATTCCAGAAGGAGTTGGAGATGAGATGCTTTGTCAGGCAGCACTGGTGAGTACCTGGTTGTCTGCCCAGGAGGGCTCTGCAGGCAATGAACCCCAGGAAGGCAGCTGGGGCCAAGCAAAAGAACCAGTGAAACACAAAAGGAGGGTGTTTCCTGCCCTTTGGGAGGCAGAGGGAGAAAGAATGGCTTTAAGGGACCAGCAAGAGAATGAATGCAGTGGACTGAGCTTGGGATGGAGAGGCTGGTGAGAGTACCTGTGATGGCTTCAGTTCCTGCTGAAAGACAGTTGTGATAATGCTATGTGCTCTGCACAAAGACTGTTTCTGGAGCACTCAACCCAGGTAGCTCACTGGCATCTGTGTGCAGCCAGTCACAGTGCCAGGGAACCTGGTCCAGGCAGGTTAGTGGCCTAGCAGCCTGTGTTTCTGTAGCGCTGCTATCTTGTCCCTGACATGGTCCTACCAAGAGGACTCTTCAAATCCTGCCTCTGCAGAGCCTGGAGGGCCCTGTTTGGCTGTCTGCCCTGTGTTGCTCAGGGCTGTTCTCATCCTGGGAAGGACTTAGCTGATGTCTCTGGCTAAAAGTACATGATACACTGCCTCCAGATCTGCAGCCAGCATGATTTTTTCTTCATAAGTAAAAGAAACTGATGCACTGTAATGATTTTCCTCTCCTTAGGCTTGGCTGGTTATTGATATTGGCTCAAACACAAGGAGGCTCAACAATAGCTAAGGAGCAGCAATCACAGGCAGGCTCTCAGAAAAGCCTTTCATCTCTAAACCAAGCCTGACCGCATGGCTGCCAGGCTCAGAGATAAGCAAAACAACTATTTCTGCCTGGACATGTAAGAAAAATAGGCAGTGGATAGTGAAGGCTATGGATATACTGGAGTGAGTCCAGTATGAGGCCACCAAAATATTGAGGTGGACAGAGATAAGGAGAGGCCAAGAGCATCAGGTCTGCTTAGAGAAAGTAGCTTGAAGGATGATTCTGCTCTCTTTAACCACCAAATCAGCGGGGTGGGGATTGAGAGGACAGATGAATGCAACACAAAGAAATTCAGAGTAAAGCTTCCTGAAGAGTAGATTGGAAGGAAATGCAGTGCTTCCCATCATCCCCACACCCCTGTTCTCCCTTTCTCTTGACCCTCTGAACTGGCACAGTGCCTCCCATGGGCTTTTGCTTGCAGACTTCAATTTGTTTTCTCCTGGTGCAGTCTCTTCTTTAAATAGCACTCCAGCAGCCATGAGATGGAAAGGTGAGTTATGTCTGGCTTATGAAGTTGCCAGCTGGAGTTACAATGAACTGTACTTGTATCATAAATCATGTACCCGACCCCTCTTTCAACCGAGGCTTAGCTACAACTTTTCTAATGTGAAAAACACTTGAAGGGTGGAAGCAGCAGTTTGTCCTGGTCAGAAATAAGGAGCTCACAGCTTCTACCTGTGAGCTGTGAGTAGCTCACAGCTACCTGGGTGAGCATAGGTTAGCCCCAAAACCTCGCTTAGAGGATTATCCCTCTAAAAATATCACACTCATGATTCAATGGAGCATTGATCATGCACGGTTTTATTAATGATCGAGGACTGTGCTGATCAGCCAGGTAGCAAATGCAGTGCAATTCTTCCAAAGTGCTGTGCGGTTGTGAATGAAGACACTGTCAGGATGCACAGGAATTATGAGTGCTCATGAGGAGTTTAATGCTGTGCACAAATGGACTGGTGAGATCCTTGGATGAATAAAAAAGAAAAAGCTAAGCAGAGATATGGGCTGGTATTGGCACTTATACTGATCTGCCTACACATCTAAAAGCACATGTAGGGAAACCAGGAGAAGGGTCATCCCTAAAAGCCACTTTACAGAGAGAAACCTAATGGTTTCAATCCATTTAGTTTGTCCAAAGATTGAGATGGTTTGAACACAATTTTATAAGAATCTTTGTAAGGAGGTTATACTTCCAGGTCTATTTATTTTAGGGCTTGTTTATATTACAGGGCTCTTAAAACTAACAGGCAAAGCCATAAAAAAGATTAAGGACAGGATGCCCTAATGCTTTTATGCAGGGGGTGTAATTGACCCTCAGATGCTCCAACACAACTTCAGGCAAGCTGCTCCTTTATACATCATTTCAAAACCAGATTCGATGATTCTTTAAAAAGCCAGGGTGTACCAGGAGGTAAAACCTCTTGCTAAGGCAGCTGGAGCAAGCAAACAATGTTCTGGGGGCTCTGAGCAATGCTCAGTGCTGGGTCTCAGAGCAGATGCTCCCTCATGGAGCAAGGAGCATGCAGGTGTGGCCAGGGATGTCCCCCCATCTTGCCAAAGAATGAGTTTATTGCATATCGGCCTCCAACCAAAGTGCTGGGGAGGAGGACAGCAGCCAGCCATGCAGGGGCTGATGTCCCAGGACATGCAGAAATTCAGGCCACCCATCCTTGCATCAGCATGCAGAGCCCGCCAAGGGCATCAGGGAGAAAATCAGCTTTGCTTCTCCCCCCTCTCACCTCCTATTCCCTTCATTTTCCCCTGCCTTGTTGCTGGGTAACTGTTTGCCCAGCATAGAAGGACTCCCTTTTCAGAAGAATTCAAAACAAAAGTGTTTCCTCTTCAAACATAAGAAATGATTAGTCGGAAACTTTGCTTGCTTTTTCAGTTTAGATATTCTAGATCCAAAGGGGAATAAAAGAAAATGAAAAGAGCTTAAAAACTTTTGACTACTAACATGAACAGATTTTTTTGCTGCTCTTAGCTAACCTCACCTTAAAATTAAATCCGACTTCGAGGTTTCAAGGCTGTCATAGCTGTGGTAGCACTTAAAGCGAGCAGAGAGTGAGCTGCTGATGTGGCATGCAGAGGGAGAGTCCTTCCCTGCAGCCAGGCAGGGGCCCTAGCCCTGTTTTTAATGTGTGGTCTTCCAGACCTCAGGTTGATTTTCCTCTCAAGGAAAACCTGTTGCTGCTCCTGCAGCATTTGCAAATGCTCAGGGGTTTCTCTATGTTAAGCATCAATCCCTCCACAGTGCCAGGGAAAGCTTTGATTTCTTCTCTTCTTTCATGGAATGGGGCTTATTGCAGGCTTAAAGATAGCATGAAAAATGGGCATCAAGTAAGACTTCCCTGTGCTTTCTTCTGGGAACAGGTCACTGGGATGGCGGTGAGAGCTAGCAGAGACTGCCTCATACGATTCCCTGGGGGACTTTTCCCGGCATATTTTTCTTTCCCAAGCACAGATCAGATTAAACTATTATCTCAATCTAAAATGCAGTGGATTTCTCTTCTGGCTGCCGCAGCCCACGTCAGAAGCAGATATTATAGCACAACATAGCCTGTGAAACACTAATCAGACACCTAACGGGAAATGCTTAGAATAATGAGCTGAAAAAAAGCTCTGAAATCCATTCCCCGTGGCAAAGGGGAAGCTGGAGGGAAGACAATTTACTGTGGTCCAGGAAACTGCTGTATTTCTCAAAAAGAGAGATGTGAAGCAGTCCTAAACCTATCTTCTGAAAATTACTTGGCATGCTCTAAATCAGTTAAAATGGGCATGATGGGATTTTTCATAGAGCAGTGGGTCACTGCCTAGCATTTATTTGTGTGTATAAATAAGAGTGTGCAGGGAAGAGTGTATAAATGAGAGTGAAGATTTCAGAAGCTGCAGGGATGCACCTCTGCACTTTAGCCCCAGGGAAGCATCGCCATGTCCAGGCTGCCATGAATTCAGGACCACCCAGAGTCCTGGAGTAGATGGTCCTTCTCTCCCCTGCTCTTTCTGCCTTTAAGCTGTGCCCTGCCCCAACTTATACTCGTGCTGCCAGCCATTGCCATTATGCTCGGGCTTCACCATGGTGTTCTTCAAAGAGCAGGCTTTTGATAGATGCAACATCAGTGGTCTCATGGAAACTGGTGAGAAATGCATAATACATGAGCCTGGATTTAGACATAGCAAGCTGAATCACTGCTTCTTCCCTAGGACATTTTAAAGCCTCTTTTCAGCTATACAGGACCTTGGGTTGTACCAGCATGGCTGGATTTGCTGCCTTACAGCAGCAGCAGATAAGTGTTCTCCTTGATGTTCATCAAAGCACCTGCTTTTCCCCACCCACATGATGCTCAGGCTCCTGCCCCTAATGCCAGGCAGCATGGGATCGCACTCAGAAAATGCGTGTGACTTATTGTACCTCCCTGCAGGGAGAGAAACACCAAAGGGAAAGATGACTGACATCAGTGTGCATAACTAACCAAATTGTTTCATCTTGGTGCTGATATTAGCAGCTCCCTGGTCACAAGCTCTGCTCAGAGGCTCCCCATGGGATGACTTCTCTTACATATGTCAACCCTGGGCTGCAACCAGCTCCACCAAATAAATGGCTAGAAACTGGGTAAAATGAGAGGCAGCCTTTTCCTCAATTTCTAATGCTTGCAAGTTTTGAGTTTAGTCAGTCCCCACCACTGGGGGAAGGATCTGGGCCAGGGGGGCCAGTATTTCCCTTCACCTCTCTCTTAGACAGGCAGGAGTGGGCATCAGCTTTGGGAAGCAGAGCTCAGTCCTCCCGTGTGATTTACTCCTACGATCCACTGCCCTGGCTTTCTGCTGCCGCACAATCACACTTGATTAGTTCCTGGAAATACAAAGCAATATTTCCATTGCAATTTATTACAGTCACTGAGACGTAAATTCAGGAGGAAGGGAGCACGAGGATGCTGCAGGAAAAGGCTTTTGGAAGGCGGGGGTAAAAAAGAAAAGAAAATTAAACCCTTTCCATTTAGTAGCTTGGAAAAGCTTATTGTAATGTAATGCTGTTGAGGTGCCACACCTGTCTGCAAAATCATTCTCAAGGATGCTGCTGGGAGTCAATCCTGAAGAAAAAGCAGATGATAGAGGCACAAGACAGGCATGGCACAGCAGTGAGTGCTGAGAAGGAGAAGACCTAATTGTGCTTAGAGTGGATTTAGCCACTGCCTGCTCTCACAGGATGCATTGCCCTTTGCACTTTCCCAAAGGAGATGTTCTTCTGGATACTGAAAATCAATGCTTCTGTTGGTGTTCAGAGAATTACTGGCAGGTAATAAGTGTCAGTATTCCATCAGATGATGGAGCAAAATATGGCAAGAGTTAAGGTTTGCTGCTGCAGCTCCAGGGTGCCCACCTGGGATCACGTGCCTCACCCAAAAGCAGCATTCCACCTTGGCAGCAATGCGCTTGTCGCCACACGGATGCCGGCTAGAGCAGCAAGAGCAGTCCTTCAGTAGGAGGAGGAGGCAGTACTTCACTGGCACTTGATAATTCAAACTGAAGCCAGCCTGTGGGTGGTTGCTTGAATCTTTGTCAGTGGGAAAAAAGGGGAAAAATAAGATTATTTCTTTACAAATGACCTTTTTCTCTTGAGTTTATCTTGAGTCTCAATGTTGCTATTGATCCGCTGAAGAAGACAAAATGAAAGGAAAACTCATTTAGTCAAAACATGGCTGAAAAAGAAAAGATATTGTCAGAAACAATGATATCCTGGTATAAATGTCCAACGCAACTCACTTTGCAAGGTCAGAAGGTGAATGGCCCCCTGAAACCTCTGTAAGAGCTCTGAAAACTGAGACACCTGAACAAGGGAACCCCAGGAACAGGTTGAGACAACTTTGCCCTGCTTTGTGAGTGAGTCACATCTGTGTGAGAGGTGTGAGAGATGTGAGCTGCTCAGGACATCATGGGGACTTCATAGTTGTCCATTTCCAGAGCACATATGCTGTGCTGGCCATCCCACTGGAAGCCAGAAGAACACTTACACACTCCAAACTCATCTTCTTCACAGGGTCCAGCCAGGCAAGGCAAGGGCTAAAGCTTGAGGATTGCTTTGTGCCGAGAAACTTATGCAATGAAACCAGTGGGGGTTTTCCTCAATAATAGACATGCAAGGGAGGAAAAAGCAAGCTATGAATTTACAGTTACTTTTAATTCATATATTGAGCTCTTTCTGCCAGGCTCTTCTTTCTGACAGGGTCTTCAGGCAGGTACAGCTGTGATGGACATGCTCCCTCTCTATTTCAGCAGCAGCAAACACCAGGGATGATGAGTATCCTGCACAAGGAACATGTCTGGGAGCAGGTCCCAAAACCTCAGCAGAACCAGTCCTCACTACGTAGGATGTAAGCACAGGGTCTTGTGCTGAAAACCCATGGTCACAAAATGAGTGCAGGGGGAGAGAAATGAGAGGATGGAAGTTGCTTCAGGTACCAAGTATACCTCTGCAGAGCTGTGGCACTGGAGGGGCTGGGTTAAAGGATGAGGCTGGAGATACTGAGGTTTCCATGGGCTGACTGAGGATGATCCATGTGTCAATGAAACAGCTTAAGGCATGTGAAAGTAGTGTACGTCCTGACACATCATCCGTTCCATACCACAGAGAGCAGTGGGGAGGACTATGGAGTCAGGGTGAGGAAGAGGGACCCGGAAAGCATTATAAATATTCCCCAAAACCTACAGCTGTGCTCAGAAAAAGGTGTCATTCTCCAGCTAGATGAGCAGCAATCAGAAGTGAAGCAGGAAATGTGAGACGGGTGGTGACGCCGATGCAGTAAAAACTGCACTTGGGTGGCCATGGATGTGTGTCAGTGACTCACCTTCAGTACCTCAGTGGCTCAAACCATCCCAAAGTGCCAAGAGCCTGAATGGGAGGTTGTGTGCAGTTCTGGTGTCCTCAACATCAAAAGGACATGGAACTGTTGGAACAAGTCCAGAGGAGGGCCATGAGGA
>JANRGW010009082.1:11987-23615 GCA_024733675.1 Psilopsiagon aymara | reverse complement strand
TGAGGCACTGGAATGGGTTGCCCAGGGAAGTTGTGAATGCTCCATCGCTGGTGATGTTCAAGGCCAGGTTGGACATAGCCTTGGGTGGCATGGTTTAGTGGGAGGTGTCCCTGCCCATGGCAGGGGATTGGAACTGGATGATCTCAAGGTCCTTTCCAACCCTGACTGTTCTATGATGCTATGATCATCTAGTTCCACCCGCTGCCAGCTGATACGAAGGCAGTAAGTACATATATAATATGAACCCTTCGCAGTTCTCAGTGGAGTGAGTGTGCTGCTGGGGCATCGTGCTTTTCCAGTCAGTTTTTATGTCTCTCACTCTGATACCTGCTCTTTGCAACCCCCCAGTAGTTATTTCATGTGCAGCATGTGTAAGGAAAGAAATCAGGGTGCTTGCAGGCGCGGATTTCTACTTGCAGATCTATTTCTTAGCAGTCACTGTTTTTCTATGAAAAATGATTTGGCACTAAATTATTAGAGTGTAAACTGGAAGAGGAAGATTAATGTCTCCCATCTTGTCACGTTTTCCTGTTGTATCATTCGTATTGAGAGCTTAAATTTAGCTTGGTTTTAGCTGGTTGCTAGCACTCAAAGAAGTTTGCGTTTTGTTTTGATTTGATGCATACAGACATAGTGGCTCTTTTCTTCCGCTGGTCTTTAATGCAGGTTTAATTAATTTGCCTGCATTTTAACAGACTCCACTGTGCATCAAGCAATTATTTATGACATGTTTAAAGCAGTCCCACAATTAAGTAATTGCTAAAATGAGGAGCAGGGCAAAACACACTGTGTGCGTGTTAGGAAACAGCGTTGAGTTACGAGTTCTGCCTTTGCAAGGCAGAAGTGTGATCAAGGCGAGGGGAAAACGCGTTCCCCAAGATCTATGTTTGAAAATGTGAACACAAGAGATGAAGGCTCTGGGATCATTTCTACTTTTAGAGGGAATGTCCCGTTGCGGGTTAAGGTGCAAGCTGTTTCTTCATCTCTAGCAGTGGGCTTTGCCTCCCACCCACTAAGAGAAGAAAGTGCCCTGCGACACTGTGTGGACCTTTGGTGAAGTTGCCCTTTTGAGTTGCTCTTCAGGAAGCCTTTTCTTGTTCTAGCTTGTGAGGCTCTCAGGTAGTCTCATCAGAGCTGTAACTTCCAACCTCATTGTCCACTTAAGTTACTTACCTGAGCCAGGTACAGCGGAGAGCACAGGGACACACGTCCCCCATCCTTGGGCTGTTTAGCAGGGAGTGGGAAGGGAGACAAAAAGCCCTGTAATGATAAAGGCTTTTTGCTGTGTGATAACCTCAAATCCGTGACTTATTTTTCTCCTCTGCAGATACATATTTATATCTAAACCCATCCTTTCAAGTTCCTCTCACGGGGCTGATCATTTCTTGGCATCCCAAGAGAACGGGGTCGCTGGTTGTTTGGAGGAGGAGCTGAAGCAGCAGCATTATACAAAGCATAAACACTTTTAAGAGTCAGTAAATGAAAGCGATACACTTTGCTCCAATACTCATCAAACAGAAAGCAGAATCTGTCTCCGCATGCTGGAGGATGATCATTAATTTTTAATAGTGTTAATGTTTATTAGTGACAGATGATTGACTTTAAGTGCTGTATGAATAATAAATAAACGATGTGGATTTTGGGCATCTGCCTTAGATTGGTATGCAAAGCCAGTGGGAGTAACCTTCACAGTTTCAGAGGAGCGCAGCTTCAATTCCTCAACACGTGCCACAACGCAGGCTTTAAGGCTTCTCAGATTTTAGCTCTGATAAACCTTGAAGGCCTTTCTGTCCCCTTTCTTAGGGCACATCAACTGCTTGGGGGCCTCAGGGTGAGAGGGGAGCTCGCTGCAGCTCTTTCGGCTAAGGCAGGGCTGCTGGAAGGTGCATTATTCACTCAGAGGCTCTGCTGGATTTCATAACACTTAAACACCTGTGTCCATCAAACAGAACGCACAGGATCACAGCTAGAGCTGCTCTTGACTTTGTAATTTCATTGACTGACAGTTTAATATCTATTTATTTTCACATCTGACTCCAGTGGAGACAGGCTGGCATCCGGAATGTCAGGATATTATGCTGACAACTGTGTTTTTTCATTACAATAGGAAAAAAAAATGAAAGAAGGGCAAAAGAAAAAGATTCTTCATAAGGAAAAAGGTTGGTTTTGAGCCCAGTGACTGTAATAAAGACCAAATTACACTTCATATAAATTTGGTAGTGACCAGTGATAGGTTATGTGTACATATTTATATAGGAACAAGGGCATACTGTTTTCAGCTTTCAAGTAATCAGTCTCTTCTATACTGTGAAATGCCCCATCATCATATTGTTTAAATAGCTGGAACAACTGCCTTTGCCATGGACTCTCATAAGCAGCACTGTCTTGCCTTTAAATTCAATGTTTCAGGTTTGCCTCTTATTTTGCTCCAATTCTGTTTGCTTTCTAACCAGAAACGAGGGGCTTATCCCATCTCAATTCTGCACTGTTGGAACAACTTCGGAGGGCGTTTCAAGAAGAGGAGAGAGAAATTCACACGTTTTGGTAAGGCTGTGCTGATGTTTAGAGGATAGAAGGTAAAACTGCTTCCACACTGGACACTGGCCAAATGGCTGATGGCTCTAATAATGTTCTCCAGATGTTAGATGGTTAAACCAGAGCAAAATGGCTGTTGCTGACTTACTGTCATTCAGTGCTTCCTGTATAAAGAGAGAATTTGTGTTTCATTCCACTTTAGTTCCATAGACTGTGCTTAATATTGTAATTACCCTGATGCAGAGAAGTTTTTAGACCAGGCCTTTGGGGGTTTTCTCAGCGTAGCACTAGACTTCAGCCTTGATTAGATGGTGTGCCCATGTCAGAGCATCACAGTGCTGCATGCATGTGACCATGCAGACACTACCACAGCAGTGCCCCTTCCTGCGCTGCATCTGCATCCCCTTGCCAGAGCTGCCTTCATCCATGCATCCATCCTCAACCTGGCTGGTAGCTCCTGAGCTCTGGGTTAAGAGGGCTGGATTTATAGGTGGAGATCTAGGCTCCTCCTGTCCTTAGGTGCTCACAGTGGGTTTCTGCACTCACTTTGAGAAACAATTGCACAACCTGCACCCAAGAGAGCATTGTGTATCACCAACCCTCTCAGGAACCTGCCTGAGAGTGACAGCATTCCTCACCTTTCCCCTGTAGGCATCTGGGATTTGCCACCTCTCTCTGTCATTACTCACCTCAATGTCTTCTAACCCCAGTGACTCTGTTGGGTGATTTGCCATCACCGTACTGTACAAGTAGAGATGCGCAGAGGCCCATCGCAGTGGTGGAAGGTAAAGGAAACACAGTGTTGGCACTTTTGTGAGGACATAACCAGCAGGGCTAGGTTTTGCATGCTAAGAGCAAAAATAGGTGCCTGTGCAGCTAATCACAGGGGCAGTATTTCAGGCCTGGTGCTCTGCTTGCATTTACAGCAGTGTCAAGAGTATAGCAAGGGCAAATGGGAATCTCACATGGTCATAATGTTCTTATTGATATACACATAAAATAGAGCAGGGTTTTAAAAGGTAATGCAATTTTGTAGTGTAACGATACCCTTAATAACAATATGGTTTCACTGCAGAGCTACAAACAAATACAATAGAAAATGAGATAATGCCATAAAATAGATGCATTATTTTGGGGGTTTGAAGGACACTTGCCAGGAAACACTTACGAACTTATGCAACCCACAGCAAATGAAATGCAGACTTACCTTCTGCTGTTGCCTGGATAGAATGCATTTACCGTGTGGTTTTTGTATCGCTGCAGATTTCTAACATAATTCGCTGTTTCTGTTGCCAAGTGTGTAATATCTCACCTAGAATTTACCAAAGCTCGCTAAACAGTTGTTGGAATCAGGGAAGAAATACTACTTCTTGTTGTTAATTCACTGGAAGATGCAAAACTGATACGTAAGTAGTATGTCTTTCCCGAGGAGCTATGCATCACCTAGAAATGCTCTGATTATCTCCAGCATTTTACTGGAGTCTTCTGCTTAGATTTTGCTTGTACTTTCTGCTAGCTCTGTTGAAATGAGCTGTACTGTTCAATTCAACCTGTGGTTTGTCTGCTTTAGATTCCTACCGTTAAAAATAGCGGGGCTGAAATGAGAGCCGACCTAAACCAAAGCAGAGCCTATGAGCGCATTGTAACTAGCGTTTGTTTCGAGACAATAGTGTGGGTTTTATTTATGAAATTAGCCTCTTTCCTCTCACTGCTTAATTTGTCCCTTCTGTCTTTGCTGCTTTCGGTTTTGCTGAAATCACAGAATGCTCAAACTCTCACAAGAGGTTGTTGGGTTTATTTATAGCTACCACTTCAGTTCTTTGCTGCTTGTGTGTGTGTTTCTTTTAATCGTTTAACAGTGTTTTGTCACGTAAATGACCGTTCATTTCTCTTTCATTATGAAAGACTATAACCAGGAGCGCCAGAAGACTATAACCAGAAGTGGATTGCTGGATGATGTTTATTTTCATGTGTTACTTTACCGTGTCTTCACTTATCCACATTCTCAGCACGTCCGCAATCTGTGCCGCTTTTCCTTCCTTTTGGAGCTGAAGGATGCCTGGGAAAAGGTACATTTCTGCCACCAGATGCTGAGGTAGTTGGGCTATAACAGACATTAGCCAGAGGCAGGCAGGCCTCTGGGGTGGAAAGTGGTGCTGCAGGGTGAGAAAATGCAGGATTTAGAAGTGCTGCCTTTCCCCTCCGTCCACAACAGACCTTCTTTATTAGTAGTATTTATTCTCTGGTGCTCCCAGTTGTCTTCGTTTCGCAGCTTATCAAGGCAATATACCATGGATGCTGTCCTTACTGTAAGGAACGTGGTTAGGCATGTAAAATGTCAGTCTGAATGCTGCCTATACCTGTGCAGTGGAGGTTTAAATCTTGAGCAAGGCATGTGATTTCAACTTGCCTTGAGCGTAATAACGAAGTAATTACTCAGCTGTTGAGAAGGACCTTGATATCGTTGCAGATAACCTGAATGTCCAGGCAATATCTGCCTATTATCTGAAATGGTTTCAAAATACATTTAAAAACAAGGGGAAAAAAAATCATTGCATTCAAATCACATGGAAATAATACAAGTTGTCCTAAAAAAGGGTTATGAGATAACTCTAAATGTCACTTTAGCATATTTTAGCCTATTGGATCTTTAAACAGAGTTGAATAACATCTTTCATGAAGTAAGTGTCTTTTTGGTAAACTGAAAGGGTCAATAATATTTAAAGGTCAGTTAGCATAGAGAATTGGTTCTAGTTATTATTATTAAAGATCCAGCTCTATTGCCTTTGTGCAACATTACCCGACAAATTCTTATTGAAGATTATCGTTACTGTTCTTATACTGCAAGAGCAAACCCCATCTTTCCCCCTTTTTCCTCCCTCCTTCCCTCCTTCCTTCCTGCCATGATCCTGAGCTCATTGATTCTGCCTCCTCTTTTTATGTGTAACAGTTTCTCTGGTGAATAGCACTGGATGCTTCTCGCCCTGCTTCTGCCATGCTGCATCCGAGAGAGTCATACATTATAGGTGCTGTCAATGCTGCCAACTGGAAAAAACCCTCTCAGTTCTACATTCCATCTCAGCCTCCCACATATGACACGAGCTACCCTGCAAACAGTTGTTGAATAGTTTGGAGCTGCTTAGGAAATGGCAGGGGATTTCCTCTTTTTATTTAAGGAAGAAGAAGCAGTAGTGTGTTGTGCCACTGCTACCGTGTTTAACTGAAAACAGGCAGGCTGCCTGTCTGCCCATCTAAGTGCCCACCCATCTGGGACCAGTCGGTACTAATAGTCTGTGCGATGCAGTGATTCATTATGCACAGGCACCCTCACGCACCCCAGAAGTTGCCTGGGAAGGACTTTGGCAAGGTGCATGCATCCCTAGGATCCCGAGGGGATCTGTGGGAGCATGCTGCAGGCTGGAAGCGCGTGACAAGGCAAGGGGTCTGCACTCCAGTGGGGAGCATGGCATGGCTATGGGGTCTTGAGGAGGATTTCAGTCCCTTTTGCAGCTTGGCCCAGTGCTTGAATTGATAGGAATACATGGATAGCAATTAAAGGGTAGGATAGGAATACATAGATAGGAATAGAAATACATGGGTAGGAATTAAAAAGCAGCTAGCCACAATCTCCTTTTGAAGCCTGCAGGAGCCAGTATGGACTGTAAGGGGGTTGGAAGGAGAGAGGAGGGCTAGTGCAAGGGATGGCAGGGTTGGATCTGCACTTGTGTCCATGTCTGAATGCAGCTCTGTGCTGTGCTTGCAGTCCTTTGCTTACCAAGCCAGCCTCGAACAAAGAGGTGATGAGTTTTTTTTGCAGAGGACCCTTAGTGGGAATTCCCTGCCAGGTTTGGCACTGCAGAGGTAAGTGGCTGGGGACTGAGCAGTGCTGAGGCTGTGGTGGAATGGGAGCAGTAATTGCTTACCCTGTGCATTCCTGCTGGGATCCATGTACTATTTGCTCTTACCTTAGAAACAGAGGTGGGAAAGCAGTGGCCGAAATAAGGACATGAGGTGATGCCTTGCTTTCTTCACAGTGCTGGGGGTGGAGAAACCAAAGTGATTTGGGAACCCTTTGAATCAAGCAGGGCTGGAGCAGGCTGATCCCTGCTCCGGGGCACGCAGAGGGTAAGTATATGCCAAACCCTGTTCCTGATGGGCAATTCAGACGTAACTGCCCTATTTTAACCTATAGAGAGTTTAGGTAAAGAGATGTGAGCTGTATCTGATGGTGCAAGTGGGGGCCCTTTTCTTTAGTGGTGGAGGAGTAGCCTGTGTGCACAGAAATGATGCCTTAACATTTTCTGGTGTTCAGTGCAGTGGGTGCTCCTCTGTGCTGAGCAGGTCTACAAAATGCAATGTGCAGATGCATGTAGAGGCTGCAGAAGCTGCCTGGCAGATCTTTTAACCTAAGCAACCCCCCCAGAGTCACATAGTTTCTATTTTCACAGATGCAGATATGGTGTGTAAATGGAATGGTCTTCTACAAGCTGTGGCTTCGATGGGACGTACCAGTGCTAGTGCCTAATCTCTTGTTACTGCTGATGGGGACTCGAGGATTTGATTGGTAGTCCTTCCATGAGCATGGACTCCAGGGAGGGGTGTTAGTCAAAGCAGAACAACACTTTCTGATGATCTTGCTGGTCTACGTCTAGGCTCACCTCTTCCAGGAGAGCAGGGCTGCACTGTGGAGGTGATGGGACCATTGCCTTTCCTTTTAGGAGCTCTGTTGGCCTCCAAGATTGAAGCCCCGTCTTCTGCAGTGCTGCTGCCCTTGCCCAGCCTATTGCCCTTCCTCAGGGTTTGCAGAAGGTGTTGCTTTATCTGACCTTTACCCAATAAATATTCTGCCCTGTGCCCTCTAGACGTGAGGAAGAAAAACAGGATGAAAGAGTCGAAACGCTTTCATTTGTGATATATTAACTTTGTGTAAGATATATTCAAAAGCAGATACTCATTTAAAGGTTATATTTAATATAGCTCTGCTCCAGTTTTTCTTTTTTATTATTTTCTTATACATCTCTCCACTTTCTGAGGCAATGCTCCAGTGACTACTGCAATATAATAGCTGCTTTCTCTCTCACTACACAATTTGACAGCATTTATTCTTTCCTTCAGTGAACATAATTACTTCACATATGGAACCTGTGATAGCCTACAGGCATCTGAGAGAAACCAGAATCATACAATCTGTCCCCTTTGTGAGCTTAATTTACATTCACAAGTGTCATTTTAATAGTGCTGGCAACATGTAGGATAAAAATTACAGGTCAGCTGCAGCATGTCACAGGGAACTGTGCTTAAGTCAATAACATGGTATTATTGCATTCTGGATAATTTTACAAGGTAGATCTCACAGGAGGAATTTGACCCCTACTTCTTTAGTTTTCTGCCTTTTGGTTTCCTCCATAAGGTAGTTCATTTAGAAATGGATGTCGCAAACACGTTGACAAAGGGGTTAGAGCTGTAGTAAGCATTTCTAAATCGGAAAGCAACACCTTTCCCTTGCTGTAACTCCTAACAGCACTTTACAATCACCATGCATCTGGCATGTTTAAACACTTCCTGTGTTAATTCTTGATTCTTTTCCCCCCTCTGATCTATGTAATAGAAATACTGAGGGGCACAGCCTTCTGCCTTCTAATTCCATGGAGTTGACAGAAGTTTCAGCTTGCTGCAACTGATTAGTTTTTAGCCAACTACAGTAGTCTTGGGCTAGGCATTAAGCAGGCATTCTGTCCAAGAAAAATAGCAGTGTCACAGGCATGCTGTGTACAGAGCTATATATAATACCCAGTTTAATTTAGATATGTATAACACCTACAAATAATAGCTAATTTCTCATCCTGGCACCTGTAATATAGAGGGGCAATAAATAATATCATAAACCAACAGGTGATTGGTTTTAGATTTGGATTCAGCACTCTACTAAACCCAATCTCAGTTGATTTGCTTGTTTTGCAAACCCCATAATTGGCTCTAGTTTAAGTTTTCCAAGTCAGTTTAGGGAATAATCAAGGGCTTGTATAGTTTGTCTATAGGACTTGGATATTCCAGCAGTCCATATATGCCCAGAGAAGACAAATACCCCCCAGGAGCTTCCCCCTGTGCACACGTAAGCACGCACATCCATTCTCTGGATCATTTACTCCCCCTCAACTCATCCTTCTCTTGCTGCAAGCACTTTTACTCATTCGAGCACCACAAAGGGAATAATATCGGCAGTGATTCATTTTCCCATCACCAACAGCATTGGAGTTTGAGTGGGGCTTTTAAAGTAAAAAGCTAAAAACCAAACCCCAAACCCCCTCCCCCCAAACCAAGAAGCGTTTTGTTCCTCTGAGGAGGCCACACAGAACATACTTGAATCCCTACTAAAGAATGTGATAAACTACAAGCCGTTGGGATGACCTCCATGTGTTTTCTTGGTGAGCCTTGTGCTGGAGTGCTCTGTCCAGTGAAAAGATGGAGAGAAATTCAAGTGGGTTCAAAAGACTTGAAGGGATGAGCTGAGGTCTGGGAAATAATGGCTTGTAACAATGGGAGCCAGGTCAGTTTATTAACTTGTCAAACACTTGGTGTAGTGAAGACGTTACCTGAAGGCTTGCAACGTGGCCAAAGCTGTAGCGAAAATAAGCACAAACCAGATCAAAAAAATGAGATTAAAGGCAGGAAAATGGAAACTTGGGTAAGTTTTCCACTGGTACATTTTGGAGAGTGGAGGTGGTTAGGCACAGGAAGGATTCCTGTTGGGACTGGTGAATTACCTGCCAAAACGCCATGGCTTTCCGAAGGGTATTTCCCACTTAACTGAGGGACTGATGCTAAGTTGAGTCAGTTCTGTTTCATTGTCCATGTTTAAGGCCATCCAGCCCTTAAGTCCTCGGAAAGTGCAGAGCCAGCCTCTGAAGTCTTTCCTTGGGAAAATGCCCACTTGGAGCACTGGGAGATTTTTCCATACAGGAGTCTATTAGTGGTGTTTTTCAGAGCCTGTCCGAGGGAAGTGCTTGCGTTTCAGGTGCAGTTTACCTTAGGAGGATGCTCTAGTGTTGTTTCAGCTCTCAGTTGCTGCAAGGGCATAGGCTGGAAAACAAGAGCTACAAAGGGCAGGCTGGAGAGATTCATTCCACCTCTGGAGCTCCCTCAGCGTAAAAACTTCTCTTGTGATGGACACAACAGCACATATACAAATATTAGTCTTTTATATGCCTGATGGTTAAACTGTTTTACCAATGCAATATGTGAAACAGAAGTATTTTCATTCTTTGTGATGATCTCGTGTGATCTACAGTTCAGTTGCAGAAGTGCTATCATTTGTTCCTCAGGAGATGTGCCAGAGTGTCTTGTCTGCCTCTCTTCTGCTTCTGTCTTCCCCCTTGGCTGACATTAAGTTTATTACTTGCTTGATTAATGGTTCCCATAACTGGTTTTCCTATTTTGAAGAGGAGACAAAAGAAAAGAGAAACAAACAAACAAGAAAAGGTTTAGAGGAGAGATTTTGCTGACAGGAGCAAGCCAAATACACCTACGAATGGGGGTAACTTCTACTCATAAGTTGGCTTGACATCTCGCAGGCAGCATAGAGTTGCGCTGGTAACTTCTGTGAGGAGAGGGTGAGCACACAGTAGATGGATTATGTTCTTGGGCATCGGACTTGAGCCTTCGGGCTCTGTTTGTGTCGGCTTTTGATGCCAGGCTTGCTGGAGGTCCTTCCACTGTCACTGCAAGTGAAGTCTTTGCCGGCTGCTTTCAGAGAAGTCCTCAGGCAGCGCACACCTGATAGCCTGCGGACAAAGTCAGTTCTGCTTTAGCAAAGTGAATTCCTATGGGGAGATTGCCCAAACCTGAGACTTCCCTATGACAGGGAGAAGCTGTGTGCAAGGCTGGGATCACGGTGCTTGGCCATGCTCTCCTGGTGCAGCACCCGTCCGTACCCCAGCATGGCCCCTCTCCCATGGTGTGTAGTGTTAGGATGGATGCAGGAGCATGTATTGGTGCATGCCATCTTTCAGATTGTATTTTCTGAGTGACAGATAAAGGGGAAACCCTCTACAGCTTATGTGTGTGCCGCTTTAATTTATCACTTAGAGGATGAAGCTGAACAGAGCCTGTGGTTAATGTAAATGTAAACCAGAAAGATGAAACGTCTTTCCTCCCAAGCTGACACACAATCTTCTCTCTCTTACTCCTCCTCCAAAGAGAAACCCACCCCACCAGGCTCTTGTCTCTGACTTGTTCATCAATACAACTTCAAACACCTCCTCCGTGCCTCTGATGTACGTTCCAGGCCGCGTGCCACTGTGCTGATTCATCTGAGGATGCCCTGCGTGTGTGTGGTTTGGCACAGTGTGGTACAGGCGAGGAGTCTGAGAGTGAGAAAGGCAAAGCAGCGGCATCGTTAGGAAGGATTTTTCCCCCCCTCATTCTGCTGCTTCTTATTTATTCTTCTCTCCATGTTTGCCTCGGTTATTTCTCTTCCTGAAATGAAAATAACCTGGCAAGAAAGCAGGGTTTCCATTCTCATCGTTTCTTAGGCAAGGAACACCAGGCATGGCTTTTTTTAATGTGCTAACTGACAAATGATTATTCACCAATATTTTTTGTTGAAGCAAGCAGGCTTGCTAACTGTGGTGACATTTTTAGTGATGCTGTGACATCCCCCTATCATATTTGCTTGATTTATCAGTGTCTAAAGGATGATATTGTTGAAAAACTTACTGTGGATCTTGCGTTTAAATGTGTATAAGCATGTGTGTGTGAATTTGTATGAAAATAAGGGACAAAACTGTTAAGATGCTTCTTCTATTTTGGGCTTTTGACTCTGTGTTATGAAATACAAAACATGGCTTTGAATTTCCATGCTTTAAAATGGTGTACTTGCAAAGAGACATTTTGTGATTGAGAGCAGCTCAGCCACAGCCATTCTGTGCTTTGCATCTATTTACTCCTTCTCCTAATTCCTAACGCACCTGGAGACCTCATAGCAGCCTTCCAGTATCTCCAGGGACTCTTCATTAGAGACTGTAGTGATAGGACATGGGGTAATGGGTTCAAACTTAAACAGGGGAAGTTTAGATTGGATATGAGGAAGAAGTT
>JANRGW010009082.1:0-11887 GCA_024733675.1 Psilopsiagon aymara | reverse complement strand
AACTGAAACAGGGGAAGTTTAGATTGGATATGAGGAAGAAGTTCTCTACTGTAAGGGTGGTGAGGCACTGGAATGGGCTGCCCAGGGAAACTGTGAATGCTCCATCCCTGGCGGTGTTCAAGGCGGGGTTGGACATAGCCTTGGGTGGCATGGTTTAGTGGGAGGTGTCCCTGCCCATGGCAGGGGGGTTAGAACTGGATGAGCTTACAGTCCTTTCCAACCCGAACTATTCTGTGATTCTATGATTCTCTCATCGCTGCCACAGGGCTTTGGAAGGTTAAAGCCACTGTTGGAGGAGCAGGATAATAGTGATGTTGGGGAGCCTCTGGGGTCACCCCATAGAAAATGCCCTGGAGAAAAGCCATGCTGAAGGGTTGGGAATGAGATCAGGAGCATGGATGTGTGCAGCAGTGCGAGGGATGGTTGCAATACTGCTCAGTGCGCTCAGGCAGGCAGGAGACTGAAGTGATGAGTATGAGCATGTGAATGCTGGGCAGCTACTTGGAGATGCAGCAACCACAGGACCTCGATCCCTTTAAAACTCAGTGGGAGCAAAAGTGTTTGCATTTGCTGGGAAAGCTGCTGTTGGAAATTCTGGAATGGAACCAGTGGAATGCTGTAAATGCGTGAAAGCCAAGGAAAGTAAAGGTTTCTCTTAATTAGGAAGATTAAAAAGCAAAGCAGCCTGGAAATGGAATGCCAGCCACAGGCAGAGCACCATGACTCCTTTGCTGTAGCAGGAGTGGATTTGCTAAGGGGAGCACATGTCCAGTCCTTCTTTTCTCCACTGGCACCCAGGTTGCTCTGCCTGGGTGAAGCATTTGTACTCCAAGATGTGCGACACAGCTTGGATTGTACAGCCCTTCATATGTAGAACCATAGAATGGTTTAGGCTGGAAAGGACCTTAAGATCATTCAGTTCCATCTCCCTGCTGTGGTGTTGCCAATCCAGCCAGTGCAATTTTATCCCCCCCCCGATTTTAATGTGACAAAGATGTGTGGTGCTAGCAGTCTTAGAGAGATGCCGCTCACCCATCATCTCCACCTTCTACAGATGTACAGATGCTTTCCAGCTGTCTGAGTCAGGTCCACAGGGGTTGGTTTGTTGTATTAAATCCAGACCACAAGGTTAAAGTGACATAGAAGGGACAAAGCACTTCATTCCAGGTAGGCCCTCAAAATCAGATCGGTTGTCAACAAGTTGTCTGGAGGAGACAAGTGGGGAAGGGGAAGGCAGAACACATCTTAGGGCCACTCAGGACCTCTTTATGTGGGTTGTGGCCATTTAGTCTTCAATAAAATGTGAATGCTTTCCATAGCAACCAGGGCAGCCACCTCCAAGATAGCTATTGCTTTAATAAAGGCAGATGTTGGCTGGAGCAACTCTTAACAAACACATATAGAGCCTTTACGGTGCTATCCAAGCAAACAGTCACCATGAAGAGGAAGTCATGTTTTCCCAGGAAGGGTGTAAGAGCTAATGCAGCTTTCCCTTCCTCTGCTGCATGCTCACTCCTGGAAACTGCTGCTATTTAAGTGGTTGGAGCCGGGTGTTATCTAATGGTGCAAGCGGTTAAAGCTTGTCCCAGACTCCCCACATGCGCATCGAGTCACTGCTTTCCTGAAGTCTTTTACCTGGCAGGTATTGTCCTGAAATGCACCTTTTTGCCTTAATCCCCCTTCATCTTATAGAAAGATGCAGTGTCTCTTTGCTTGGGAAGTCTTGGGGATGCTCAACAAATCTGTGGGTTTTTATTCTCTTACCCCAAGAACACGTTGGGGTCCCTTACGGTGAGCAGGTTTGGATACAAAATGTTAGTAGATCTACCTCAAAGAGGATGCTCTGATTTGTAAGATTTGAAGCAAAAGGTTTGTTGAGGAAGTGTTAGATTAGTCACCGATGAATTACAGTTGTCAGGCATTATTCACCTGTAATGAGAGTGAATTCTTCACTCAAGTTTCATAGCAAAATAACATTCTTTATCAAATAGAAGTAATTTCAATCAAGTAAGACCTTCTAATACCACCATCTGTACAAGTAAATTACTTTCAGAGTAATTAAATATGCATATCTGGGCTGTGTACTGTACTGATGAAGCAAGCTTTATGGATGCAATATGCTTATAAATCCCTTAGGTATTAAAGATGAAGAATCCATGGCATTTTGCATTCATACAGCCATGAATAAGAAAAAAAAAAATGAGTTTTTTCCTGTTGCATCATTTTGGGGAATATCTTTTTTTATTAACTTTTCCGGCTTAATTAATATCTTTTGCCAAATAGCAAATACGATCCCCATATTTATTAGGCTGACATTTCCCGGAGACTTAAAGCTCTGTGAGAAATTCCAGCATTGTATGTGCCTGGATTTATGATCGTGGCACAGGCGCTCATCTCCTGCAGGTTCCCAGGAAGCAGAGCAGTGCAGTGAAACCGAAATCATTGTGTTGCCTGAATTCCTTACCGCTGGACTTGCCGCGCCATGAAATAGCATTGCTCAGCCAGTTGGGATTCGTGGGCACAGCCCTTCATGGGATCATCAGCCCAGGACAATAGCAGTGAGATACATCTGACCTTCCCTCCCACACTGTAAGACTTTGTCGTGGGTACCAGAATAGCGACTGTTTGCTTTCAGTTGTGCAGACAAATGGCACACTTCCCTAAAACTGGAAAGAGAAGCCAAACCTCAAAACACAGCTCTGCTGGTGGAGTCCTCAGTGACTGAATGCCTTTTTTATGCTCACAGTACATTACTCGTGATGTATGTAAACCACCGGTGTAGAAGGGGGCTTAGGAGGTTTGCAGAGAGCGTCTGAATACTGCAGAAATGTTTGGTTAAAGAAATGCCTGAGGCCGGTTCTGCAGAGCTCTTCAGAAGAAGCCTGAAATCCCAACTGGTCCCCCCTTTCAAAGCAGCAAGCACGACTGTCTGCTGCTGCCGAAATGCAAGAGTGAACTGAAGCATCATGACACGCGGTCAGTACAACCTCTGCTTGCAAGTCAGCCACTTTGTGCTGCACAACGTGACTGATCCGTAGGTATTTTATGCCAATGCAACATTTCTCATGGAATACAAAGAGGTTCCCTGTTGGCGAGAGATGAAGTCTGTGTACAGCACTTTTATCTGCTCAGGAGGCTGGCAATGGACGTAGGACAATAGATCAGTTCTTTCTGTGCTCCTAAGGTAAAATAAGAAATGGTGACCTGAAATGCATAGAAAGAGGGAATGACAAGGACTCGATTTCTCTCCTCTAAGCCTGTGCTAACGTGTGAACCATCAGATTATGTCACCCCTTTGGAACCTGCTTCTGTGTGGTTTAGGTTATGCTTTGTGATAGATGGACTTAGATGTTTCTGTAGCCAAGAGGAAACCCAGTAGAAATGTGTGTCAATTGACAGTCCAGAAAGTATTGACGTTTGAGCATCATTTTTACCTAGGATAAGGTAATAATTTGATGAAAGATTCAGTTGCATCCCGTCTAATCCTGCACATACGTTATGCTGGAGGCAGCCACTCTCTGCATGTGCTTTCTTACTCTCTCCTTTGGGTGTCTTGTCTCCTTTGTCTCTATCCTGTCCCTGAAGCCCAGCCTGCAGACCCCAGCATCTCCTCATGCTCTGTTTTCTGGAGCTACCACTGCAAGACAAAACACCTTGTTTGGCAGGTTTTCTGGCAGGCTTGAGATATGAAAGGAAGCAGAAGTGGGAATTTGGGTGTGGATGTGCTGAGTGAATCCTTGAGAAATAGGCTTTGGCAGGTAGCTGTGCGGGATAGCTCCTAGGGGGGCTGTATGTAAGTCCTTTATAGTACTGTTGAGCAGACCCGATTTGCAGGTCAAGGTTTGGCCTGTAATAGACCACTTACACAATAATACTGGTTTTAGGCAGGGAAGGCCAGGTTGGAATTTTAGGAGAGCCCTATAGCAGCAGCCCTATGATGTATGCAGAAGAAACTATGCATATTCAAGAAGGGAAAATTAAAGTGTGGCTCTCTGTTCAGTTCCTGAATGTGTGCTTGTTTGTGACCGCTTTGCTGAGTTTAAGTCTGGGTTTGTGCTAAAGCATTCTCAGATCAGCATTATTAGTGTAATGTAGCCCAATTCCCGATAATTAGGAAATGATTCTTCTTGTGTGCCTGAAAATGCCGTGGTAGGACAAGGACATTAAAATCTTTTCTTCCCATGTCATGGTCTCTTGGGTTTCAGATATCTCCAGTTCTCACAGAGGCTGGAGCATTATTTTCCATACCCTTTTTCCCCCATTTAGCTTCTAGGTACTTAGACAAAATTGAGGGAAGAAGCCTTTCCCTGAGAGCCTTTTTACTGGTTGCTGTGCTTTTAAACCTTTAAAAGCTTTTGCTGAAAAGGTACCTATTTTCTTATCACTTCTTTTTTTCCCTCTCCAGAAAAAGGGCATCATTTGAAGTTCTTTTTTGGCAGCTGTATTTCATCGTGATACATTATGTCAGGGCACATCAGTTACAGGACCATTTTATGGGAGGAAAGCCCCCACCCTTTTAGATGACCCTGTCTGTAGCCCCCTTTAAAACACAGTGTGTTTTTCAAGGAGCTCTTCAGCTATCAACGGCATTACGATACTTGGAACATCATGGGTGTAATGGCTTCGTCTTACTCAATAATGTAAATGCTACTTAAGGAAGGAATATAGAATTTCATGTGATGAACTGAAAAAATGTGATCATTTTCACCTTTTACTGTTACTGATGTTTACTTTTCAGTATTGGGTTTCTTCTCTTTGTAACCAAACTAATCCCGTGCTCTTCCAGATTTTACCATCAAATGAATCGAGATGAAAATGAGGTACCTTGATGAAAGCGGGCTTCAGGTGTCGCGCACTAAGCATTGTGCGTTTCTCTTTGCTCTGATCCTCCGGCACACATCAGATTTCACCTCTTCACCTTTGAACAAGATTGCACTAACTTTGATCTGTTCAATTTTGCGCAACTCCAGGGAAGGAGCAGCGACGTGAAACCGTGTTATCATTTATACCGTCAGAAAGGAGGAGAAAAAAGAGGGGAATTGAAAGCATGAACTAAAAAGCTGGGGATTTTGAACACGAGCGTCAGCTTTTGTAGCCAGGGTGTTATGTTTTAACATCAAACACTGCCTCTCTGTGTAGAACGAAACAAAATGTGGATTATTGTAAAAGCACACGGAATTATTAAACAGAAATCCCATTTTATGTCAGCATTTTTCCACCCGAGCGATGCGGCTCTCCTTCCCCGGGTCAGAGCATAAGCTTGCTGCTTTGCTTATGGCCCGAGCCTGTTATTTGAGCCTCTCTACTTCGGTGATATTAATTCATGATACTGACAGTTAATCTATTTTTATAACTGTTATTATCTCAGCAAAATAACAAACTCAGTTCTTTATTTTCTCTTCAAGTGTGAAGACAGGGAACAGTGGGAACAAAGTTAAAAGCATGGTGTTTGTAAGACACCTTACATGGGTTAGCAATGTTCTTACACCGATTGCCGCTCACTATGGTGGGGTTTTGCTATTGTTCTGGTATTATTAGGGGGGTATTTTTTGCTATTGCAAGCCAGATTTTCACCTAAATCCTTAATTTTCTATCTCAGAACCCTGTTATAAACTGCCCTTTACCTTCCGAAGAGCAGCGTGGCTGGAAGGTTTGAGGAAGTTTTGTCAACATTCTCCTTCTACAAAGTGCTCGAAGTTTGTATTTCTGTTCGTTTTCTTGCCCAGTTTACTTGGATTTGCATTGTTCCCTCTCTGTTTTCTCTGCTGAGACTGCAGTTGTTTGGGGATGGTCGTGGTAAGCGGTTCTTTGTGTCCATCCTCTCGCTTTATTCTGAGGTTGGTTTTGCACAACAGTGCAAACGGGAACAGTTTCCCCCTTCTAGGATGTGCTGTTCTTTGAATTCGCTTCCATTAACAAGCTGTTGGAAGCGAGTTAATGCCACATTAATTTACTCTAACATCTGATTCTTGCTGCCTATTCTAAGGGTTGCTTAGACAACAAATCATCTCCTAAATGGTATCTCATAAAAGGTCTGAAAGTTCCCTTTTCCCCAGATCGGTGCAACTGTGATTGTTAATTCAGAAGAATAACGTATGTAACACTAAAATAGTGGCCACAGAAGGAATAAAGCCAAAGATGTTAGTATACTATGCATGGTTAAAATTACTGACAGAGCTCATCTGTAAAGAGATCTTTGAAGCTGTTACTTACAGGGGCCAAGTAATACAATTTCAATTCAACAACTGCTTTCCCCTCTCCTTTTTCTATCCAGTTTTCTGGGTGTTAGGAATCAGGCACCTCAAGTCACGTTTCATCCTCTAGTTTCCCTGAAAGCATCTATTTAAACGTTGAAGTTACTGGATGTATGTGTTGATAAAGGTATTTACCTACCCACTCTTTGTTAGGAGCCTTTGATTTCTTACGGGCTGAAGCTTCATTGGGTCTTCTGTTTGCTGCTTCTCATAACTCCTCTGGGCCTGATTTTTCTAGGCTAATCAAATAAGCTGCTTTGAAAAGGACTTGATTTTCTAGCCTCACCATCAGGTACACCATTTGCAGATAAGCTTTACTTCTCAGCAACTGCTACAGTGGCCATGGTCACCAATGGACTGGCACCTACTGGAGCATCACCTTGGGAGGATTGCAATGGAGCAACCTGGGCTCTTTGGTAATGCAGGACATTGGCAGCTGTAGCAGAAAAGTTCAGGTTCTCTTAACAAATAACAGGAACAGGGGGATAATGCCAGTGTGAAATCAGGTGAATGGAAATGGCCTAATCAGAAGTATTCCTGAAAGGGCGATTCCTCACTGTCAATTTGGAGGAGAAAATAGGACACACTGGAAAAGCTGACCCTCCTCATGTGTGCACTGCTGCAGTGTGTGGCCAGATACCATCTGCAAGTGAGACACAGGCTATTGCTTGCAGACCTCAGGGCCTAGCAAATGCTCTTTTATCATCCCAAGGTACTCAGACTTGTGGTTTAATGGGGTTTGGGGTAAATATCCAAGTGTAGGAACATTACTCCACTTCAATGCTATTCTTTCCATTTTCCTATTTTTTTTTCCCCAGAAAAAAGTGCACAACACTAAATTTTTTAAGTAATACATTTTAACTTTCATATTCCTGAGTATATACAAACCACTATACTATAGTACATAGGACAGCACCTATCTTCAAGGCACTATTATCTATATATGTATTTTTTAGAGGAGTTGGTAGTTAAAAGCTGTCCTTATTGCACCGAGGAAGTAAAATCCACACTTGTTAGGCTCTTATTTCATCCTCTTTCCTATAGTCTCACCTTTCTGGCCCTGCCAACTTTCATGTCCATAATGAACTCCATTTAGCTTCCCTGCAGTAGGACCTTGGCTTTGTTAATCACTGACCCAGCGGCATGAAGCTGCATAGGAGAGCAGGTTCCCAGTTTTTTTTTCCTGGGGGGATTTTCACTTCTTCCTTCAACAGTTGTAACTTCTAAGAAGCCGCAGAACAAACATGTAGAAAAGATCAGGAAGAGGGCCTGAACAAAATAAGGTTGAAAAGATGCCTCATTGTGCTCAGTCCTCCACTGGCTGCCAGCTTCAGACTGATGGCTGCAATCTCAGGAGGAGTTAATGAGATTAGTTCTTTGGCAGCTGATTGCTCGATGCTGTCTTCTCGTTCAGAGGTGTCAGTCTCTTTTCTTCTTTTCAGTAGCCACATATAAACTTCTCTTGGAGATCAGCTGGGACCTCATGGCAGAAACCTCATTTAAAACAACCGCTAATGACTTCACCTTGGCCCAAGTCACAGCACAGCAGCCACCTCCTCCTCCTCCAGCCCTGCTGGGAGTCAAAGGTATTTTCTGGGCTGTTACTTTGCTGTGCTGAATGACCTCGAGCCTCTTCCTGTTGCCCCTTCTTTGCTTGGCTCAGCGTGCGCATCCCTTGCTCTTTGTAAATACAGCTGCATGCTCATCTTAGCACCGCTCCTTTTTCTCACCAGCTGGAGGTACTGGTCCGTTCTCGGGCAATGAGACTTGCACATTTTAGTCCAACATGCCTATAGTAATTTTCCAGCTGGAAAATATATATATATATGGAAAATATATATATAAAAGGTTAATACGTCACATAAGCATGTCATATGTTAATATGACACATACTCAGCTACTAGTGCATTTCTCAGGGCTCTGCCTATGTGGGCAGAGAGAGGGCAAATCAGGTGAAAAAGTGGCGTAGTAACAATTCATCCTTGGTTTGCTCTGGCATAAATGACCACTGGATTTGTGGTGTGGGGAAGGATCAGCTCGCTGTGACTGAGGGCACAAACACAACACGGTTGGAAAGGCCCAGCTTGGGTGCTGTGCCTCCCTTCTGAGCTGACCTGCTGATGGACCTGGTGATGTGCTTCAGGTTATCAGAATGCTGGAGACTGTTTGTCCTTTCCTCAGAGGATTTGTGAGATTCCCTAGGATGCTGCAGGGACACCCTGTGTGTTTGGTTACATGGAGAACCTCTGCTGGGAAGCAGTGATAGAAGTGTGGGGATAGCAGTCCTGTTAGGGGACTGGAAAGATGCCGGGATGCCTTCTAGTACAGAGCCATCACCCTTTCTGTTTCTTTTTCATATTAATCACCCCGGAACAAAGCTGCTTACTCTTTGCTCCCAATCATCTTCCTGATCTTCATTCTCCTCCTAAAAGGCTGCGTCAGCCTTTCCCTGCGCTGAGCAGTGGATTTGAGGACAAGCTGTAAAGACCAGGTTGTAAGATGGGGAGCACACACCCCTGAGTGCTGTACAATTGATGTGGTGACCCCAGTGTATACGTGCACCAAGGTGGTCTAACATGCACATAACTTCCAAGCGTGTCCTGTTAAAATAGGGGGGGAGCTGTTTGTGTGTATAAATACATGTGCATGCTTAAGTGTTCTGCTGGGTTAAGGGCAGGACATTCAGCAGCGTGCAGATGTCTCCAAAGACCGACTGCAAAGCAAACCACAGTCAGTCCCGGTTACATGGAGCACAGTCCAGCTCTTCAAAGGCTACTTTAATAATTAGGTGTTTTGTGTACTGTGGCAAGATGTGAATTATCAAACTGCTAAGAATAATGTAGTTCAGGCAGGATGGCCTCGAAATGAGACCCCTAGCAGGGAGGTTGTGCTGTATAATGGTAGTACAGTACCATTTGTTTCAACGCATTTAGCGCTTCAGAATGGGATTTTGCTTGTTAAACACCAGATGTTCTACTGACCCAAGTGCTGACTTTAAGGGAAGACACAATAGAATAGCGCCTCAAGGTCAACAGCACAAATTAATCTGTATTATCATGCTGTCATATTATACCGTATGCCCCATATGAGCAAGATCTATGGCCGGTGCTTTCCTTACATGCAACTCAATGGGGTGTTTCAGAATAGAGATTTTGAGCTTCCCAAGCCCTCCAATCCCCCTGAAAGAAAGCTGATTCTTGCTTTCATAGTTTAAATCGTAAATGTAACATCCTACAGAGGGTACGGGATGTGTGGGATCTCTGATCTCGCAGCACTGGAGAGACACACAGCATCAGGATGAAAAGTACGTCTGTTCATTGTGAATTCTGCATTTAAGGACCTTTTTTGGGCTTGCTTGGTTGTCTGCCTTTTCCTCTTGGCTTAAAAGGTTTTATAGGGCACAGATGAATAATCATTTCCAAACATTTGAAGGAATAATCTACCTGAAATAGGTGCTTTTGTCTCCGTGATGCCCCGTAACCCTCCTCTTCCCTGCCCTGTGACTTCTAAGCTGTTCCTGCAAGATGGCAGGATGTCAGTGCCCCCAAAATTGAACCTGTGATTTGGTTTTCTTTGATTTATGGGCTTGTAGTCAATAAACTTTATAAAGGAAAGTATCAGGCCAAGCAATCAATCAAAGATAAGCAGATTCTTGTCCTTTAAAAGCATTTCACCCCGGTAAGCAAGCGCCTCATTCATCTTTTACAGCCACTCTTGCAGCTTTCAGCTGAGAAAGGGCTTGCTGCTGACTACAGCCCCTTCTGCTCAGAAGTCTTGCATCTGAGCTGAGGCCTTTGAAACTCATTGCAGCGGTGTGCTCCCCTTCCGTGTCATTTGCTATCTCTAAAAGGGCAGATTGCTTGCATGTTGTTACTGAAGGCAAACCTTGCTGTGTAGAGAGGAAAAGGCTCCGTCAGAGGCATGGACTGTTGTTTGGCAGAAACACAATTCATTTTCTTTGTTATTTCACACAACAAAACATAAAACACGATTCCCATTTGTTCTTTTGGTAGCATCTGAATTTCCCTTTGAGTAAGGCAAACGTTACCCTGCGTGTTTTGCTTCTCTGAAGCACAGATGGTGTGCATATGCAGATTGGTGATTTTCCAATCAATACAGTGACGCTTGGGAATATATGTAAGTATTGTAATAATGCATTAGTCAGGAGTGATGTTGTAACACACTGAGATCATACACATAAATCTAAGGCACCATGTCTAGACACCCCAGGGAAGATGGCATGCCATGGGTTAGAGCAGGCATTAAGGACGTGCTATATTTCAAATATGATGGGAAAATAATGCAATTTGCAGACTTTAATAAAACCATTGGGGAATTAATTTCGCTAAGGGGACACTCGCTCCCAAAACATCCACGTTCCTGCGTTTGCTGCAGGGATAATCAGAACGAGAGGCACTTTACCTGCTATCTCAGGCATAAACACAGCGCAGGATCTGTGAATTGTGCTGTATCTTCAATGTGCTGAATATGAAAATAATCCCTTTATAGGTAGGGCTTTAGTGGTATAAAACTGCATTATGCAAACAATGCTCAGGCAGCATCAGCCCCGGAGATTCAGAAGTTGAAGAGCTTATAAATTAATCTCATGAGTGTGGGTTTGAGCATGCTCAGGGAGTGTGCTCTGCTGTGCAGCCTGACCAACCTCACCCTCCCTGTGTTAATTGTTAGCTTTTTGATGATCCAGCAGTAAAAGAAGATGTGTGCTTTATGACTCTTTGCATGTGGAAGTTTCCTTTCTCTGAAAACATTCTTTTTTAGGAAGCATCTTTGCTACCTCTGACTGCTTTTGGCTGTTTTGTTGTCTCTGCAAAGCTCTTGGCATATAATTTTCATCAGCCAACCTCCTTTCGTGTCTTTTTGCCAGCTGATAACTACTCACAAACAAGTAACTTGCAGTACCGCGCCAGGAATGTTGTGATAAAAATGTCAGTTTAAACCCGGCCAAGGATGGCAATCATAACTATTTCCAAGTGAGAAACTTGAACAGAATACATAACACAATAGTACTCTTTGCTTCCTGACAGTGAAATACGTGCTGGAACTCTAGAGGTTCCTGTAATGATAACCCTTGCAGTCAAAACCCCACTGAAAAGTTGGCTGCATTGGTAGCTCCATCAGCCTCATCGTCTCTCGTCACCTGAAAAGCTGAGGGTAGGAAATCTTCACTACACCTGCACCTATTTAATTAAAATATAATCAAGTCGAATGCTGGCTGTAATCAATCCCATAAATTCTGCAGCTATAGGAATTAGTGAATGAGGGAGCTCAGGTTTTGCAAATAGTGACAGTGGTTTATATCCTAACTGAACTGTGTTTCAGGGGATAAGAGGTGCCCACGCTAGCATTAGCATGGAGCAAACCCCCCAAACACGTCAGTGTTTTCCCCTCCCCTCGTCACTCTGTTCTTCTCTACATATAAAGACACTCACTGAGTCCTGGTTTTGGTCAGTCATCTAATGTGAAGACACTTTGAACCCAAATCCTCAAGTGTTGAGACATAAGTGATACAGAATCATAGAACCATAGACTAGCTCAGGTTGGAAAGGACCTGAAGCTCATCCAGTTCCAACCCCCCTGCCATGGGCAGGGACACCTCCCACTAAACCATGGCA
>JANRGW010009081.1:0-32595 GCA_024733675.1 Psilopsiagon aymara | reverse complement strand
GATGGGGAGGAGCACCAAAAGAATGTAAATCTCACAGACTGAGATAAAAACACTCCAGTAAACAAGGAATAATAAAAAACTACTACTGCTACCACCAATAATAATAATAATAGTAATAATAATAGTAACAGTAATAATAATAAAGGGAGAGAACATAAAACTAAAAAGGGAAAGGGGAAAAAAAAACAAACAAACAAAAAAAAAAAAAAAACCAAAAAAAACAACAAACACAAGTGATGCACAATACAATTCCTCACCACACACCAACAGATACCCAGCTTGACCCAAGCAGTGATCTGCCCTTCCGGGTGACTCCCCCCAGTTTATATACTGGACATGACGTGCTGCAGGATGGAACACCTCTTTGTCTAGTTTGGGTCAGGTGTCCTGCCTCTGCTTCCTCCCAGCTTCTTGTGCCCCTCCTCACTAGCAGAGCACGAGACTGAAAAGTCCTTGATCAGGGTAAGCGCCACTGAGCAACAATTAAAAACATCAGTGTGTTATCAGATTTGTTCCCAGACTTAAGCTGAAAACATAGCACTGCACTAGCTACTAAGAAGGAGAAAAATAACTGCTATTGCTGAACCCAGGACAGCCAAGTTGGATGGGGTTTTGAGCAACCTGTTCTAGTAGAAAGTGTCCCTGCTGATGGCAGGAGGACTGGGACTAAATGGTCTTTAAGGTCCCTTGTAACCTAAATCACTCTTACTCTCTGATCTCTTCACATTTTTCCCACTGAAAAGAAGTGATTTTAGAAAGTTTACAAGTGATCATGAATTTATACTACTCTTTATATTAATGCGGTGATTTGGAGAATTCAACACTGATCTTTGCAACTGGTTAGCTGACTCATGTGGGCCCCACTCCTGATAAGGAGAATCAGTATGTCCCTCGCAAACAGATCCTTCATGCCAGAGCCAGGAGCCTTGCAGGATATCCAATGATGCTCAAGGGAATTTGCAAGTACCTTGATCTCAAGTAGGTCCACAGTGAAATGATATGAGGGAATTTCAATGCAGAATTAGTTTTATTCATTTTAAGAAAAACTGTGCTGTACATGCTAAAGGCCAGCCTAATTGCAGTAACTCTTTACAGCTATGCATATATTCCTCTCTTCAACTGTATTTGAATTAAGTCATCCAGATTATTTGTGTAAATACACATACATAAAAGTACTAACATTTTTCTATCATCAGCTGAAAGAGAAATACAGTAAGTCAAGATCTTAAAGCTAGCACCCTCTTCATGCACAATTTTTCTATTTCATTTTCACCCAAATTGTCTTCATTATCACAAGAGCTTAATGGTTTATATGTGTGGAAATGCTTAAAACAGTGAAACTGAAAAAAATACAAAAGTTAAAAATCATAAATCATCCAAAAATTTACATCTTAATTTAGTATTTAACCTTATAATGATAAAAATACAAAACCAAGTGTGGAGATAATTGTTAGAGGCACTTGTTTTGGATGACCTGTATAGATAAAAAGGTATTCAGTGCTCTCATGTAGTGAGTATGCACATTAACTCACATAATAAAAACTTTATAGACTATCACTGCAAGCCAATGAAGAGTACATGCACATTTTTATTTTTTCAGTATCTTTTCTGGTGTACATACATAAATATATATAGAGAAAGACAAACACACACAGAGACACAGACAGCTTTCCAGCTTCCACGCTTTTTTTAGGTTTAATAGTTATAGTCTCAAACTAATTTCAAAATCCATCTAAAAGGCAATATAAAACTATAATATCAAAATTCACTCAAAAATTAGCAACTGACTTCTCAAACAGCAACTGGAAGTTTGAATTTGTATTACTTCATATGCAAATAAGATGCTTTTTATACAGAATGGTAGCTTGCAATTTATAAGAGCATTTTTAATGAACTGTTTTAAAGGATGTGGTTTTCTGTTAAAAGAGGTCGCTTACTACAAGGGGTTTGCAATCGTATTTGTGTGGTTTGATGCAGAACCTCCCACCAGCTAATTCTCACAGACTCACTTCCTAGTCTTCAGGGTAGTCACCAACCTGACCAGACTGCACATGCCACAAGCAGCTATCCTAGAAATACTGTTAAGAAGTCATAATGGAAGTAAGACTGGACCACAAGACAAGAGAGGCTCTTCTACCTGGCCCCTTCCACTCCACCTTCTTCCACTACCCTGGAGGCAGCCCTCTAAATTGGAGTGTGGCATCCTCCAATACAACCCAGTTGCTGGGCAGCATTGGCTGCTGCAAAGCTGCTCTCCTCTTTTCATAAAAAGCAGAGCAGATGGAAATTTCCTGTAGGCTGATCTTGGCCCACAGACCACTGTTTGGACCATACTCCTCCATGAATAAGAGCAATCTATTCATTGCATCGAACTGACTGGCCCTACTGTCCTCTTTTACAACACAACCCCATCCAGTCCCTTAACTCAGTGATAAAACAGTGCAATGTGAGCACATTTCATCGTCTGTGCTTGGGCTAGGAATTAAGCCATGAAGGAAAATATGGCCATGTCACGCTAAGCAAAGAAACACATGAGTAACTCTGGCAAGCACCTAAGATAAGTCTTTTCTGAATGACTGAAGGCAATGTTATATTGATGTTTTAATAAATCATTATCCACACACAGAGACAGAGTAAGCAGAAGCAGCAGCAGAAGCTGTGCAACCATCCCCTTCAGAGTGGAAGCTCTATGTTCTCTTAAAACACTGGAAGACATGGGCAAGAAAGAATCCTTCACACAATTAAAAATGTTACAAACCCTGCTGTGTCCCCAAAAGTTTCCAAATTTTATTTAGGGTGAACCTCCTCAGTGTATTGAACCACCATTATTTTTTTTACAGGACACAAAGGAATTCTCATTTCCATTGGTCTTCCCTTGTCTCCTCTGCCAAATTACAGTTAAAAGCACTAGGAAGCTTAAAGCAGAACTCTGTCCTGATTTCTGTTCCCTTCATAATCACTGTCAGTTGTATCTTGTTTTTCCTAGAGTGGCTGTTAAGATTGCTTTTGCTTTTAAAACTCAGAAAGATGAGTCAAGGTTCTGGCCATCAGTGTAGGTCTTCTGGTTGTTCCAGTGACAACAAAACAGGTTAGCCAGCTTTTCTTGAAGATAGGAAAACTTCGGGTAGCACAGGATGAAATAGTCCCTTTAAGGATTATTAACTACATAAAGTCAAAAGATGACCACTATGAATGTATGATATTTTATAACATCTTGGGTAAGTAGTCTTCTCTATTTGTTAGTTTAAATGGAAAGCTAGGAAAGGGAAGGGAAATGTTTCTTATTATGTATAGGGCAGAGTAATGCTCGTTGAGCTCTGCCTGAAGGCTTCTCACAGGTCTTTGCAAAATGCTGTGCTACCTCTCACATGAAAGAAAGCCTCTCTCCAAGGATCTGTCACAAAGAAGAAAATGCCCACTTGTCGATAACCATATGCAGCAGGTGCTTCAGCTTCAGTAACCAAGCAGAGCTTCCCTGGAGAAACTCCCCTGGGAGACCTCCTTCTCTAGGGAAAGGCTCCTCACCAGCTCTTCCCAGCAAGCAGAGTACGTGGGGAATACTCAGTAGGCATTCAAAGCCGGGCTGGACAGGGCCTTGAACAACCTGGTCTAGTGGGAGAAGTGGCTGGAACTAGATGATCTTAAGATGCTTTCCAACCCAGACCATTTTATGATTCTGCGATTCTGATTTGCTGCTCAAGTGCCTGCTGTCAGCAGAGGCAGAGAAGTAATGACAGGCTTTTGTGGGTGAAACGTATATGTTTCTCCTCAAAGGCCCCAAGCAGCCTAAAACATATCTGAATCAACCTGAGAATGTGCAGGAGCAGAAGAGGAACTCTTTCTTATACTTTGTATTCATGCTTTTCTGCCATAGTAAGTGCATGAGGAGACTCAAAGGCAGGATGGGTGAATTAACTTGGAAAAGAAGCTGTCCAAAAAAGCTGAGCAATCAGTCCTCAAAAAATTAATGATAAAAGACTTTGAATAAAGCCAATTTGTAATGGAATGTAAGAAGGGAAGTCCCTAAAGAGAAGAACTGTCTACCAGCTCTGCAGCAGGTTTTGCTGCCCCATGCAGTTTACCATGGCAAGAAGCCAACTTGGCAAGGCTCGCTCTTCTCCAAGGAGCCTGGCAGTGCGCCAGCCACACTCACAGGTCTCGTTGCCGCTGCCAAGCTCGAGGGGCAATCAAAGATCCTGTTTTGTGAATCTGCAGATCTGGTTATGACCCAGAATATGTGTGTTTTAAAATGTTCTTAAGCAAGTCAAGCTCCCTCTGTTCATACAGTGACTGAACAGGCGAAACAGAATACTTAACCCAGCTAGAGAAAATGAGCCACAGATTGTTAATTATATGGCTATTTGCACTTTGACTGGAAGAGGAAGTAAGCTGGTTATAACTATTTTGGGTTTTACTCCTGAAACTGCATTGAAACCACATTTATGACAGCCGAAACTATGCAATTTTATATAAATGTGGGCACTTCCTGTTTTTGAAACAAGTGCTCAGCTGCTTTCCCTTACTTCATGGTAACATTGCTGGAGCCAGAATGCATTAAATGTGCACAGTTTTGAAGACCGGTCTTAAGATCTTATTTTACTATTTTTAAACATATAGATAAACCACATATATTGGACTGTTGCTGTCAAGTACCTCTATTTCTAGGACCTAACCATACTCCTTAGGCGTTAGGAAACACATATGTTTACCATGTGTGAGACTGAAACGCCCAGCTGTCACCCAGGGCGTGCTCAGTCCCTGGTGACATGGTCATGGTCACGCTCGGACAGGGTGGCAGGCGCATCGCATTCCCCCGAGCAGGAATTACACACATCGGCAGCTCTACCTTTTTCCACTCAATATGCAGCATTTCAAGTAAATTGTAATAGCAGGTTTGTTATTTTGCACAGTATGGTATTAATTCTTCATTGTGGCATGTATATGTTCAATTTTATAGACACTGAGTACAGAAAGTAACACAGTCCTCCTGGCATAAATTGAAAAAAAATATTGTTTAACTAGAAATAATTTTGAAAATACCATTTAACAACCCTAATAAGCAGCAGTAAGTTTCCTGTGCCTTTTCTCTTACTTTGCTACTTATGTTAATTGGATCTCGCACACCAAACTTCTGCAATGAGTACAGTTACATAAATCAGCCCTCTGCTTTTCCATTGAAAGTCATTTTCCTAAAAGATTACAGCACGAAGACTGATCATATTGTTCATCTGAAAAGCAAATGCATATCTAGTAACTCCTAATGACAAAATGTGATAATTCTTACTTACCAAAAAACCCAATCACATTTAATTTACAATGTATTCCTCCAGATTTAGTTCATGACACACTGCTTGACAGTCAAGTACCCCCTATAAATGCAGTATATTTACAACCAAGATCACCAAAACCACAGACAAATGACAGTATTTCTGCTACCTTTGTTTTGCACTCCAAGACCACAACCTCTTATTTCTGACCATTAGATCCCACCCTTTAACTATAAGAACCTGCCAGCTTTGCAGTGCTATCAGGGAGTGAACAATTACAAACCTCTTAGTCTCAAATTAGAACATAAAATACAGATTCAGTTTGAAAGTCCTTACGCAAAAACCTCCACAAAAAGAAATGCTAAAGCTAAAATTTCAAGAGCAATTACATGCGATTTATTGATTTCTTTCACTTAACTTTCAGAGCAACATGGTATACAGTCTAAGTCATGCCCTTCTTAAAAAAACCTCCCTTGGTTGCCTTCCTCCTGTCTCAAGTCAAGGCACGGTTTTGAAGTGGCAGACAAGCCAATCTGCAGCTAGAAGAGGCTGTCCCTCTTCTGGGTCATCTTCAGCATAGACATTTGTCCAATTCTGAAGTTAGCAAGTTCAAAGAGTTGAAAAGCTAGCCAAGTAACCCAAACAAAAATGCAGTTAGCTGAACACTGGTTTGGCTTCCTGAGCCAACTCACCCCTGGATCACGGTGGCAGTGGCACTGGCACGAGGGAGAGGGGGCAATACCTCAGCAGGGAGGCTGCAAGCCATTAGACCAAGGTTAGCTGCAATGATGCCACATTTGTGACATCTCCACAAAAACTGGCCCCATGTTCAGCCCCTACCCTCCAAACAAGGGAGGACACATTAAAATGCAATTTATGGGGGGCAGTCTAAAGTTCCCCAAGAGCCTCACTGAGCTATAGAGATCAGCTCCTCTTTTGATTTCTTTTTTTTCTGAAGTCTCACTGTTCCTACATAGACGCACTCAAGTCCAGATCTTTGCAAAGCTATTCCTAAAGGAATGTGAACATTTCTAATAAGGAGGGGGAAAAAACAAAATAGAAAAAAGACTTGCTGAAAGCAATCCAGATTAGCTAAAAGATACATCACAGTGGAACAATTCTGCTGTTAAAGATCATGCAGATGTTACGATGGAGGCAAAGAACGCCTTTCTTTAGCTACAGCACAGCTGCTGCATGCGACTTCAAAAAGACTTGGCACAGGACTTCAGTCACAAAACTTCCCCCTCACTTCGTTTCATGCACGTCATCTGAAACTTTAGCAATCTACACCAAGGACAAAACTGACATAAGGGGAGTTTGGAACACCTTATCAGCAGTGGGGCAGCTCCTTGTGCTGCAAGTATTCACATGTACCTTCACAAAACTCAACTATACATCTTCATTCCTCCTCAGCTCAGCAATCCCTCAAAAGCAATGATATTCCACACTGCTGTCCCTCTTTTTTATTCTTGCATTACCTTCTACTTAAAAGAAGACAGCTGAATTACCACATAGTTAACATCTATTAAAGCTTCAAAAAGAGCCATAATGAAAAGTAATTTATCTGTTAAGGTAACACTAGAAAGTATTATCAGCTTCTGTTTACATCCTTCATGCACTGAGCTACTCTAAACAGACACGGTGACCACTAAGCTGAAAATGCCATAGCTTAAAATCACATTAAATGTACATCTTTAATGCTAGTCTTTTATTTGCCATATTATTTATGCACTAAAAAGAAAATATATGTTATCTGTCTAAATCAAACATTCAGCTTTTCCCTTTAAATATCCCTTTAAATGTATTATAGCTCGGTACAGAAGAATATGCATTGATTTTACATGCTTAACAGTAAAGCACACAGAACTTAATTTGATTTGCATATTAACATTACACTTACTTGTGATTTCCTTTCAGTGATTATATTGATAGGAGATGTACCTGAGAAACCTGAATTGCTTTAAGATGCATGTATATGTATGAGATTAAATTAAGGCATTCCTGACGCATGGGAACAGAATCTTAGAGACTGTTTTTAATTTCTCCCTTTTTCTTCTTCTATTAATTCATATGACATCATCTCGTTGACTCTTATGACATTCTTAGTTTCCACCATGTAAAGCCATAAACCAATTTGTCACCTACAATATTCTTCCCACAACTGTGAAGTTGTAGCCAAAGAATATTTAGTCCAAACAAGAAAACAGTAAGGGTAACTCAAATTCAATTAACATTCAAACGTTGTAAGTAAAACAGAGTAGAAAAAAATGCAGAAACATGGAAATACACACAGAAATGCACCAAAAGAGGGCTGTTTTTTAAAAAAAAATATTCAGTCACTTCATTGGTAAAAGGCTGGAAACCCACGACTTTAAAGAATATTAATAAGGTTGATTAAAAGCAGTGAAGAAAACTCATTAAAATGAAAGTAAAGCTTGAAATACAAGAAAAATTAACCACAGTATTACTGTATTCATGAAAACGTAACACTTCAAAACGACCTACTTTAATAATAGTGGAAAAAAAAAGAAAATAAATATGGGCACTAACCCCCAACTCTACTGTTTTTTTAAAACACCATCTACTTCTCAGAATTAGTAACAGACTCATGAAACTGAACCAATTTGTTCAACAGATGTTTCAGTTAACGCAAAGGAATTTTACTTTTCTATTGTAGAAATAGAGCATGCTGAATAAAATTCCACTATTATTAGCAGCTTTCCAAATATATTAGCTCAAAATTAGCTTCCATTTCCATTCTTTCCTTCTTTCACATAACAGAAAACATTTTCCATACTGCATTAGATGTGCTACTGAAATAAAGTAGGCGCATTGATAAAACGAGTCCTCCTCCTCCCCCTGGCCCCCCATTTTACAGGATATGCAGGAAGGGCAGAGTTTGTATTTTTCTTGGCTTTCCTCTCTCTACATTAGCCGATAATATTTCCAGTGTAGCTCTGCCAGCGTGCTGCCCTGTAGGCCCATGACACCCTGCTGTTCCAGACCCATGCTCTTCTCCAGCAGGATCTGAGAATTTTGCCATCCTTTCCCAATGCATGCTATTGCATCAGTCTAATGGCAGCATAATTTTCAATGCTCTAGGTGAAGCAAAGAATTCAATTTTGAACTTCTGCTTGTACAATACAGATTGTTTCCCCCATGCCCCCTTCTGCCTTTTTTGTTTATGTCGAAAGATTTAAAGCACAACTCACACTGTACAGCAGTAGATAAACAAAAATATCTCAGGTTTTCTTAGAGAGCAGCATTTAAAAATACTGCTTGGCTCCTCAAGCATTACTGCAGCCTTTCACAGAGCCATATGTAGTAGATCCCCTACAAGCAGGCTGGAAGGCGAATGTGCATTCTTACTCCGTGTATTTAATATAATACTTAGCCATTATCAAAGCTTCATAGCTTTTACTGTCTCTCCCTCTCCTGCAATAGACTGTAACAGCTTATCCGGCAAACACGCTCACCATGTTTCTAGGCACCAAACACACGCTCTTGGTTAATTCATAAAATTTGATCTAATGTGAGATATTTTGCACTCAGGTTAGCTAAGTTAAAACAATATTTATCTTAACCGTGCCTTGGCCAAAAAATTCTCTGTTATCTACTGATTACAACAGCATTGTAGCTAGCTGTGGACATCACACTGGGAAAATACAAATCCTGAGCCTGAACAACTGCAGATGAAATTCTGACCTCAAGCCATTCTGATAGTGGGCATTACAAACACTGCCTACTTCGTATCTGATACAATAACCAGGCACAACAGGCATGTGCCTGCAACGAATGGTGAATTTACGCATTATTTTGGTTTTATGTACTTATATTATCTGAGCTCACAGCATCAAAAAATGGTGTGCTTCGTGCACCCCAAATCAGATTAAGCGATACAAACATCTATACTAAAATCAATCTGCAGAGGCAAGCATTCGCAGGAGGAAGTATCAGAAGTACATTTTAAAGAAACCTAAAGTTTGCCTTTGTTTGCTTCTTTGGCACAGGATACCCACAGTTATGTCATACCATTTCCATGGCACCTCTGCTGCATTCAGCATACAGAATTACCACTAATCAAAACAGTAATCTGTTTTACTTTTGGTATTTGGCATATGGTCCAATACCTTATTTACTGCAAGCTACTAAAATTTTCTTTGGAAGATGGAACAAGTAATTTCTTTGTGAATTCAATGGTGCAGCTGAGTGATTCATCAACATAATGGTTAGTCCTACTGCTACTCTGTTACTCCTTAGAATAACTATTCCTATTATTCCTAAATTCTTAAGGAAAGCAGTGACAGCTTTAAGGTCAAAATGATTCTCCTGTTCTGAAGAAAACTTTGTCTCCAGTTTGGCGTAACTCAGACCTAATTTTTTCACAGCATTTAGCATTGCATTGTGCTTTATATAGCACTTTCAAACCTCAACCCCCACTGCCTCACTCGCAGTTATCAGTGCTCAGCACTTTTCCAAATCAGATCCAAAGATCTCAAGTCATCCGCAAGAAAGCAAGACACGTCCAGTTAGCAAAGACATGAGAAAAACCAGGACTGAGCAACTTACCTAGCGTCACCTAGGAAGTCTGCAGCACAGCCAGGAGAGTCCTGTTTGCCAGGGCAGCATGCAGCTGCGCAGAGCACCAGAGCAGCTTCTGCCTACTGCAATCCCCTGCCTCGGCTGCCACACACGTCCCGACTTCTGCTGGAAGTGAGGCAGGGGTACTCCAGAGAACAGCTCTCTCCACCACATCAACCAGATTCATTCCCAGAGCAAGTCCATCCTGTGCAGGAAACAAGGCAGGGGTCCTGTGGGAAAAAAAAAATACCCAGCACGTCAGCAGGGGGTAGATATCATGAAATTGTAAGGCTTCCTCATGAGGGGCCAAACAAAATTGCTCTGCAAGGACAATCTCAGTGTTGACATTCTGTGATTTGGACACTGGCACACTGTAAAAGTTTGCATTCACCACTTCTAGAAAAAGAAATTCACACCTCACACCTTGTATGATGCAGTAACAAACACCTACAAGCAACAGCAGTGGGACCAAAATCTTTAGATATACCATGCAGCTCTTGTGGCAAAGGAGTAAATCGGTTGCAAATGCAAAACAGTCTTCTGCATGTGGACTTCCTATAGGTGATGGTTAAAAACATATTTTCAAGGAGCTTCTACCAAAATCAAAGGGTGTTTATTTATATTCTAAGACCTGTACAGAAAAAAACCTTCCAGAACAAACTTCTCTGCCCATTTTCCTCAAGCCATGTCCTCCAGCCTGCGCTGATTCAAGCCTTAGTATTTCTTCATTCCTACCTTCAGTACCCATGCCAAGACTCTCCTCACCCCCATCCCAAGAGTTTTCATCTCTCCCAGCTCTGTCAATTCCAGGCTTAGCTGGCAGGGCCACAGTCTCCCCTTGACTCTCATTTCTTCTTCCCTCCTTTTTTCCCAAGCGCACCATCATATTAACTCTCACTCTCACCCCATGTCCATCTCCCCTGTTCACAGTCTACAGTATTTTGGGACTGGGACAATGCCAGAGACCTGTGAATGCCAGTGCCCCACCAGTCTGCTTCTGACTCTCAGGTGCTGGGGTACATGGCATCAGTTTCATCCCTCAGCTCAGCCCTCCCCTCCCCTTCCAGGCCATACAGCTCTCACATGCTCAAGACAGCATGTGACAACGGTGCTTTCTTTAAAAGGTTGCAGTTTGGTTAGATCTGAGATTTTCACAGTGCTGACAAAGGCAAAGCCATGACTCATAAGTCACTCTTCTTCCTCAGTGCCTATCTCCAGTACTTCCCACACTGCCATCAAACTCCTAGGCTCTGTTTCAAAGGGAGGGACACGGAGCATTTCCAAAAAAGGTTCTTTAAAAGAAGAAAAATAACTTTTTCTACATATTCGTACAGATAGCTAAATAATTTTGGCAGGAAAAAAAATTAAACTACACGCAACTGCCTAGCCCCAGAGGCTTTGCAGAGTTATTAAAAACTCCAGTCAACATCCTATACTGGGAAGCATCAGGCATCCTTCCTTACTGCAATTTCTGACACCTGCCTTTCAGCCAATAATGGCCTAAGTCACTCAGCTTACTGAAATGAGAACTGTGCAAATATGAACTCCTGAGACTGGTGATCAAACTGAGGAGCAGTGGCTGCAGATGGACAGTGCCAGAGTGAATGCTGCGCAAGCTGTCTTTGTCTTCACCGCCAGTTTTATTGCATGTCTACAAGCAATGTTCAAACAGCATAGAATCATAGAATGGTTTGGGTCAGAAGGGACCTTAAAGTTCAACTAGTTCCAACCCCTGTGTTGGGGGCAGGGACACCTTCCATTTGCTCAAAGCTCCGTCCAACCTGGCTTTGAATGCTGCCAGGGATGTGGCATCCACAGCTTCTCTGGGCAACCTCTGCCAGTGTCTCAGCACCCTCACAGTAAAGAATTTCTTCCTAACATCTAACCTACCCCCTCTCATTTTAAAGCTATACCTCGTTGTCTTGTCACTAATCTGGAAAGTCCATTATAAAAAGTCCCTCTCCAGATTTCTTATGGCTCCCCTTCAGGTATCGGAAGACTGCTATAAGGTCTCCCAAAGCCTCCAGGCTGAACAAACCCAACTCTCTCAGCCTGTCTTCATAGGAGAGGCGCTCAAGCCCTCAGATCATCTTCACGGGCTTTTCTCGGCTTGTCCTAACATTAGGTGACAGCACACATTCCAGCTAGCATTCCTATGGATGCCACCATTTTAATCCTAGAGGTACTAATGCTTGCCTGAAAATCTACAGCTGCCTGGGAAACACTTCTAGGTCATGAAAATATGAAGTAAAATAGGTTAGCTTCATTCCTGATGAAGGTCACACACAGCTAGCAGAGCTAATTTAAGCAAATCCATTTTACTTCCCATTCCACTAAATGAGGAGCAGTCATGTATCAGTTACAAAGAGGAAGGGTAAGTTCTTACAAGACTATTGCTTGTGGATCATCTGCCCCTGCCCAGAAAGGAAAAAACCTAAAAACCTTCTTGTATAAAACTCTGGGAAAATTTTTCTTTCCTTTTCTCCGTTTAGGTACTTACCTCAACATGAAAAACACACTGTCAAGTAACATACAGAAAGCAGAAAACCTCTCAAAACAAACACATCCTTTTAGAACAAAATCCAATTTACAGGGATTTTTACTGACCTCTTAACAGCAAATGACAACAATTTCCCAATGGCTATTATAAATACATCTGTACAGACATGGCCCAGAAGAAGAGACCAAGAAAAGAAAAAAACAGTATCACACGCTCATGGATGGCTCCAAATTATTATTATTACTGGATTAAATGCACTCTGACATCTATTTTTCAATAAGAAATAATTATTCCCAAGGAATGGCTAGCTATTCCTGTGAGATCATATTTTGTCTAGAGACATGTGATGTACCTAATTTTCAAAAAGCAGTTACTAACTATGGCAAAAGAAGTATGCAACCCACATGCTAACTCCTAGAACATCCATGTTTATTTTTACATAAATAAATTGAGAAGCTTCAAAACCAATGTATAAAACTAACGAAACATTAAAAGCACGTTTCCTTTTTCAAAAATTACAAAGAAATAATTTTATCATACCTTGAATTAAACTTAAATAGAGAAACTGGCTATAAAGCATCTATAATAGCTAGATTATTTTCTTAAGGTCAGAATAATTTTGTGATCACTAGTTCCAGTAAAGATGAAAAATATAATTAGGTTGAATGAAACTCCAGTACTTTAATGTTCAATCACGGAAACCACATGAAACTTCTTCCTTAAAAAAGAGAGCAGGATTTCATGCACTGTTTCACTTGGCATAGTACAACATATTTGCTGTCAGCAAAGGACTTTTTCAATGAAGAAAAAGGAAAAGAAACTATTTCCATTCATACAGCATTGCCCAACTGCTTAGAAGTATCAGACACTGGCAGTTGTCTCTTGACTGTAAGCAGCCGTGATAGATTCAGTTCCTAAAGACTGCTGTATAGTGTTCCTAAAAACTCATCTGAAATCTAGCAGATCTCCAAAAATTATATCTGTTTGTTTCACATTACCTAATCTGATTATTTTGTCAACAAAATTAATACTTATGGGCTAAAACTACACCAAGTAGGAAAGCTTTAATGTAAAACATATCATAAAACACTGACAATTGGAATGCTTGAAAAGGCTCTAGGACTGCATGTATTTATATAAGATTTGTGAATATATAAACACCTTGTTATATACATTAGGAAAAAGGTGAGGCTCAGTGAGTGAACTAATCATCAAAAAGACTAATCTTCCTCAGGACAAGTGTATTCTTACAAGGACTTAAGCCAGCTGGCTGAAATGTATCGAACATCTTACCTAACAGCCAAGATTCATCCAAGATCATTATTTCATTGATTCATTGTAAGGTAAGATTTTTTTTTTTTTTTAACCCTAAGTTGTATTTTCAAGTAAGAATTATACTTGAATACCTTCAGCAGATTTTTATTTCTAATACAGCCATCAGAAAAGCCATGCTGAAGAGCGTGTATGCTATGGCCAGCAAGCATACTGGCACCATTTGATGAGGGCTTCTTCTCTACATAGTAAAATTAATTCTGTTATTAAGTTTGTTTAGGGAAGCTGTTCTTTAAATCATCATTTCCTACAATACTAGAACTTTCAATCACCGAAAATCTCCAAAACACTCTTCTTGTTCTGATTTCAAGAAGTATCTCAAAGAATTGTATAGTACAACTACTGCTATGTTAGCATCAACACAAAAACTAGTTCAGGCACTGATCAACATGTAGAGTAGAGTTTACTCTTTTATTTCAATCTGTTCAAATAATATAATGCAATGAGTTCAGTATAAAACATTATGGTTCTTATGCAAATAAACAGATTCCCACACTAAGGTTACTGCTCCACAATATACTGCACACAGCTGCTCACATCCTGTCCTCACACTGAAAAGTAGATCAAAATGGAATAAAAACCTTATAGCTGTACCCCACTGATCTTATTGACGCGGGGCATAATTGAAAAAAAAGTAAATTAAAAGAAATCTTGAGTTGCCAATACCAATAACAGCACCTACTACTTCCCACTGCTGGGATGCAGCATCCTGAATTTTACAGCTCATCGTCACACAAAAAGAAGCCTCTGCTTTGTAAGCCCAGTCTGACACAATAAGCACCCACAACACCAACCCTCTACTGCTAACCCATTCCTCATTGCAAGTTCAAGGGAATTTTGCTGCCATTAAATATTTTTAAGGTTGAAAGCATCTTCCATTCTTTATCAAGTGCCTACAGAAACACTGGGTACAAAATGAGTATCACAGCTTTATGGATATCAGCTACTATGTCCCACTGACTTTCTTAGGTCAATTTCCAGCACCTTCTTTCTGACCTGAAGTTGGTAATTTCATAAGCATTTATTTTAGACCAGTATTTAAACTCACCCTATTTCATGTACTTTGAGAATGTTTATCTTAGTTTATTAATGACAATGCCAAAAATAGCTAAAAGCAAATAGTAAAGGTTATATAGTAGTAGGTTATCCATATGGTATCAGCTAAAATAAATATAGTCTATTAAGTTTTCAAAATAATGCACTTGAGTCTCAGATTTGTGAAAAACTGAAGTTATATACTTATGTGTGGGCTTGTTATTTGAGGTTTCTTTTAATGAAATCACAGTTATAAAACCAAACTGAATAACAGCAGAGATATAAGGATATATTGCATAAAAGCTAACAGCAAGTCCTTTGAATAAATGCAAATACACCTGTAGTATTTTCTGGCCACTGAACTAGCTCTTAGGGCATATGTCAGAGTGAAGATGACTCCTGGCACACATTTGGTAGTACTGTACCAAAGCAAACCTTTTGAAGTTATTCCACTCTTATTATCATGGCCAGGAATACACTGTGTCCATTTGGTTTTGTGAGTAAACCCCTCTTTTTGCTATAGGGCTTCATGACTAGTTTTAAATTATGCTTTAGTTTTCATCTAGGTAACTTTCAGAGATTCAAAAATACATGAGGAAATGCATGCATTTGCCAAAGACATAAGACAGTTCTTCAGAGAGCACAGGATTAAAAAAATTAAAATTGGCAAATTTTATTGCTCCCAAACATACAAAATGCATGTGATGCACAGGCTCCTTAACATAACAATGATCGTTAAATTTTATTATAATTTGTACCTCATTTGTGAGGCTCTTCGAATAAAATGTCCTCTCTTTTTACACCATCTTGCTACTCCAGTAGGGTGCTTAGCTTTAGGAATTGTAGGTTTTGAGCCTAAAACCCATGATGAGAAGGAGTAGAGCGTATTTTCTGACAGATACTCTGTGAGCAAAGGAGGGTTTGGTGGTCTCAGAGCTTGATGGCTCTGATCTAATACGCTGATTTCTCCTCTACTCCCTCGGATACATTTGTAAAACTTAATAATCTGATTTTTGAGATCTTGTGTTTGAACCCACAAACCTTTCTTCTCATGGAAATACCCCAAACACCACCACGTTATTCTGGACAGAAGTGTCTGAAGTGTGCTGTTACACCAGGGTGCTAAGCCAACCTAACAGCTAACTATTAAAAGTTTTTTGTGTTCCAATCCCTTTCCTTGCGTCCATCCTATCTTTTAGTAAACCTGTTCAGTTCAATAATTTGTCATAAAACCATTTACTTTTTTCCTAAGATTAGTGAATTAAACCAGCTCATAAAGGGCTGGAGAAAAGTTTTACAGCCAGCAAGACAGAGGGACAACCTGGCCAAGACTGTGGAGAAGGTAACAAGAAAAAAGACTTTGATTTCCAGAAGTCACCAGTTTTTTTCCTCTGCCAGCTTAAGTCAATTTATCCTGCCACACCAAACCTTCTCATTCAGCTGTTGATGCTTCTCCAGTTTGCATATATAGATCAACACTTTCTAGCCCAAACACCAGAAATCAGGCATACTTGCTGTCAGGTGAGTGTGCCTGTCTAAGCTAAACAGCCCCTCTAAAACAAATACCTCTACTGCCCAGTAACTATTGCCATCTCTGCTTCTCTCCTACTGAGTGTGAAGAATCTCTGAATACCCCAAGCAGTAGTTTCCAAACCATAATCCATGGTTGATAGCCATGGTAAGTGTTGTATAGCAGTCTGGCAAAACTGTATCATACTCCGTAACTGTAAACTCCTAAAATTCACCGGGTTATAGCAGTAGCCAGCGAGGAAGTTTTGTACTGAGGGGGAACACCCTCAGAAACCTATGGATGCACCTAGTGATAAAGCTTACCTGCTCTGCGTCTTTGTGCATGGACTGAAGAAAACAACCACTACAGCTTAGGGCCAGAGCAAACCTCAGTCTATGGCCTCAGTGGTACTGCTCTCATCTTCAGCCAGTGAGGCTGGTCGCCATGAACACCAAACACTCAATACAGTTCAAACTGGAGAGTGAAGCAGTTATGGAAGTTTTTGTAAGTCTTTCAGCAAAGAGGGAAAAAACAACAACAGTAACTTCAGTATTTTGGTTCAAATTGAGCTGCCTGGTTTCTATTATTTTTGGATTTCTTGCCAAGCATCTTTTTTTCTTCCTTTATGCCAACTCACCAGCAACTCACTGTGTAATTCATGAAGCAACAGCTTCATCAAATAATCTCCCCAAATGTGAAATTGTTTTAATACTTACCTTCAGTGGCAGTTACAACACAGAAACAAAGAATTGTTATACATTAATTCCCTGAATTTCTGACTCAAAAAGAAGGTACAGCATTTTAAATACAAGGTTAAATTAAATAATTCTACTCAATTTACTAAAAAATAAGGTAGCCCATACTATGCATATGTATTTATATAGATATACACACACACATATATAAAAATATAAAATATATGCTATATATTTATATCTGTTATAATAAATTTCTACTTCTGGCTAAAAAAAAAAGCCCCAAAATTACTACTGAGTTGTTCCAAAAAATCAAGCCAGCTCTGATTTTATGACTAAATTTCATGACTCATTTTCTTCTTTGGTTCTAGGATCTTTCTGCAGACACCCCCAAAAATGAGGGAACTGCTTTTGTTTCTGCTGAATACAAATGGAATAAACTGCATCTCTCACAGTAGAGAGAATATTTTAATAGTTTCAAGTGCTCCTGAAGTGCAAGTGGAAGCAAATGGAAAAGATGTACATCTACAGCCTAGTGCAACTGCAGTCCACAGCTTTCACCAAACAATGCTCTCATGCAAGGTAGGGTGCAAAGAAACCATCGCACCTCTTCAGAGCACCCTGAACACCCCCACACCACGTTTCCATCCTCTATTTCCCAGACTCCTGACCCACCTCATCCAATCCTTGAGTCACATGAGCACTCCTCCTCCCTTCAGTCACTTTTTGGGAAGCTAAGGGCCTTTTACATGATTGCTACCTGACTGGTTTGTAACCAGGCAGGCCAGTTTTACTGCTGCCTTAATGACTGCAAATGAGACAACTGAATTTTCCAGTTTTCTGAGTGGCCACTCCAGTAGGGGCTGTGTGGAAACGTGGATGTACACACCTGGCCACAGCCCTGCAGGCTCCCAGCACTTGCACCACATCTGTGCAGTATCCTTGGCATGGTTGATGCCACTGCACACACAAGAGCATCTGAGCACGCAATCAGTAATTTTCAGATGCATTTTTCTTTTTAATAGCTGGCCGGTTGGCATGCTTAACTCCATTTTTCTCCTCTTGCGGAATGATCAGCCACCCATTCCTATCAATAGTCTGCAAGAGGTTTTGTAAATCATCCTCTGGTAACACTAGGGCTTCCCACATCAAATTTCTTCTATGTCCTCTTTCATCCCGCTTCCCATGCACCCCAAATCCTCATTCCAATATATCTTTCTTCTGTGCAGGAGGCAGGTCTTTCAGAGTGCCAACCTTTTGAGCTGCTCTAGGAGGATGGGTAGAGAGGAAGCTGAGGATATTATCCTGGAAGGTGTTAACGGCCACCATCAAATGATTCTTTGATCTCCAAGCAATTACAGAGCTGGGCCTGCTAACCAGATGCAAGGGGCTCCCCTCTTTCCCTGCTTCTTCCTTCTGCATCCCAGACGGACAGAAATGCCATCAACTTGAGAGCAAGGCCCTATAAACCAGTAACAGGTTTATTTTGAATTTTAAAAGAAGAAAAGGACTATCTTGCTTTCATAAGAGATGTCAGAAATGAGTCTGCAAACTCTGAAAGAGACTTTGTTAACAACTCCTGTCTGCTTAAAAGCTGAATATGTGCCATTCGAGTGCTGAAGTTTAACAACCTTTAAGATTCTTCGAAGTTCTTATCACAACCATGTATAACAACAAAGAATTCTTTTAAAGCATATGAGATTGTTTTACAGCTTTCTACTAATTAGTACTGCTTTTATTATATAGGGCAAGAAAATGACATTTTTTTCCTAAACTGGCAGTGAACAGCCAATTCAGTAAGCTGCATTTTTGTTTTCTGTGACAGGGCAGTGGAAAAATCTCTTTCATTTATTAGGTCTACAGAGAACAAAGCTGGCCGGGTGTCAAATCTGCTTTGTAAAAGCCTAGATCTATTCAGCCATGTGTAGATACCATAATTCTTTACAACCTGTTACCAGTATCAACTTCACAAAAGATGAAACTTCAGTGTCTTCCAATGAGTGTTACTGCAACCCTTTTTAAAAGGGAGCAAAAACCTGAACTGACAGTTCAATACAGGGGAAAGAACAACCAAGCAGTGGCAGTGCCAAATGAAATTCTTCTTAAAATCAAAGATATCTCCCCCCCCTCCCCCCCACCTCCAGATGAGCTTTGCATAAAGATATAAAACAAGATCTCCTACAATGGTGGATGAGCAAGCTGGCTAACTATTTAAATTTTAATAACTCTGCTCCAAGCTTCACTGTTGTGCACCTATGCTACTTAAAGTGCCAGTTTCACCACCTCACTCGTGATTGCAAGGTAGCCAGAACTTGCCATGGGGCAGACAGAGCAAGGCCTTAAGCTGAAAGGGTGCTGATGGCAACCTGATATAGAAGAATGATTTTCTTCTCTAGAAGGATAGGGCTTTCAGGAAGGAAAGAAAACCTGCCATGGTGAAGTGACTGACCTGCTTTTAACTACAACAAAGGTGGATTCCTAGATGGCTTTGATGAAATGGCTAAAATGTTCTGCCTTGGTAAAAAGGTACTTTGCACATTAAATGAGGTGCACACTGTATTACAACCAGGGAAAAATATTAAACTTCAGTTTTCAGTAAACACACACAGCATCACATTCTTACATTTTCTAGAGCAGAAGTTATGAATAACAGCACCCACAACAGCTCTGAATTTCAGACTTTAAAATTGAAAGAATTAATAATTCTATTCAACTGAAATATTCCTACTAAACTCATGGCCCTCTATCTGTCTGTACTGAGAGCACCTGCTTAAATCGTCCCATTGTTTAACCAATGGATTCTATTGCACTCTTTACGACAAAAAGAACTGCAAACTAACTCACATATGTTTCCTATATTACTAAGTGCTGTAAATAATTAATTACAAGTAATTCTTGTGAAACATTAGGTACACTTCACACAAGCTAAAGGTCTGGTGTCCTCACTCAGCACACTAAGTTTGCAGTGGTGCAAAAGTGCATCTGACGCACACATGAACATCAGCAGACTGAACAAAATCCTTCCATGCAAGTTACATTTACTTATCAATTCAGATAAACATGCAAACATGCACATGATCTTCTTCAAAGTTTAACAAAATCTGCATGGGCTTTAGGTCTCCTGAAAGTAGGTGTGATTTTTATCACCACCACATAAACAGTCCTTTTTAATACTCCTCTCCTCACTATGCAGTCTGCAGATCACAGGAGTGCAGAGACTCTGAACTTAGTTTTATTTGCACAAAAGCACAGGGAACATTACACAGAACTGTTTCTCGTATGGAGGAGAGCAAATCTGTACTTCTCACACACAGATTTGCCACAATTCAAACTTCAACCATAATTTGCAGATAGCTTGAGGGCCAGGACTAAAAATTTTAGGAGTAAACAAAGCCAGCATTTCTGAATACAACACAGAAATATTTTAGCACCATTTAGGAGTACAATGTACAAAAATGGCTCATCTGCCTTTTAGAAATCTGCTGCAAAACATTCAAACTCTCCTAATCTTTGTCCCTCACTTGAAGCAAAAGAGCTTTGTGTTGACTCTAAAAATAGAGAGGGAGTAGTGGGGGATGGAAGGGGGAGAGAATAAGAGGATAAGTGGGAGTAAGAACTGATACACCACACTGACACTGATCTACAAAAAGACCAGTGAATTGTATTCTTAGACTATGGCTTTCCTATCAAAGTCAAGCACATAACAATTATCAAATAAAAAGGTCATCCTGTACTTTTTATTTTGTACATGCATATGCAAAGGAAAAAAAGAAAAGTTTTGTTTCATCTGTTACCAAACCATCATTCTGCAGTCAACACTTTTAATGAAATACAGGCCAAAGGATTAGTCAGAACAGATTCATAGAAAAACAAAGGAAATCTGTATGCAAATACTAGCCTACCACATAACTAAATCCAGGACTGAATCCTGCTTAATTGAGTACCTTTGAATACTGTCCTATAAGGATCCCTGAAATGGCTCCCACTCATCCCAGCTCCAGAGCAACTAGCAGCAACTTTAGTAGCCACTGCCCTGGAGAAAACAAATGATACTAACATCATCATTAACGCAATAACTTAAGTATTCTTGTTAATAAATGTGTCAGAAATATAGCCCATATGTGTTCAAAGTCTTAAGAAGATTATGTTCGTACTTTTTTTAGGGAAGAAGCAGACAGGGACCTAGCAGGGAAGGCTTTTGGAAAAGCTACAGGAAAGGTTATTGGGCTCAAGGAAAGGCTGCTGCAGAGCTATTGCCGAGCTGGGAAAGACAAGTTATTTGAAAGCTATGGTGTACCAAACAAGCCAAGAGAGTCAGCCAGTCATGCTTGTCGCAGGAACATTCTGGTGTCGTGATGAGCCAGAGGCTGGCTGATGGACAGGCATTAGCACAGAGCATCACCAATGCAGCATCGCAGGCCTGGCCCAGAGAGGAGGGAGCAGCAACCCAATGCTTTCCATGTCTTAACATTAGTCTGCTCTCAGCAGGGTCCTTACATGAGTAAGTATGACTCTAGGAGTTTTTCTCAGAGGGTTATTTTTAAATACCTGACCATATGAGCTTCCTTGGAATAGGAAAAAAGGGGACGCAAAACTAAATTGTCATTACATGTATGTTTAAATATAACATTAAAAAACCCACAAGACATTTAAACTGACTAGAAATGTTCACTTTCATTTTAATTTTAAAGCTGGCAATGGACCCGGACCCAGAAAAGGTTATATTCTGACTGAGATGCAGCAGCATGGAGTTTCTAAACCAGTCTTTAAAACAGTTCAGAAGAGGGAGAAAAAAACTCTTCTCAAAATCTCTCAATTAGAAAAGTAGCAATTTGGGTTTGAGTCCTTCTTCAGAGATGTGCTAAAGTCACCCAGAGCTAGAAGAGAAAGCTCAAGTAGGAACAGCAACAGTAGTATGCGCTCAAGAGAATGTGGCTGTACAGAGTTCAGTTAACAGCAACAACATTAACATATAAGGTCAGGGAGTTTGACCTTGAGTTTTCTCAATACTGCTTTCCCTGCAAGAAGCATCTGCACTAATGCCAAAAAGTCACTTGTAAGTCTTCATCTATTTCTGTTTCAAAATATAGATGCAAACACATCTAGTTATAGGTAAATCATCTCAAAAGAGGCAGTGGGGTGCCCAGAGAACACCTGGTCACAAGCATCAAGGATTATCAAGAGACAAGGCTGAGACTCTGAATGAAAACACACCTAAAGGGACATTTTGAAAATACTGATCTAACAACTGCATTTTTCCTGCAGTAATTGTTACTATATTTAGAATTAAATTCTATAAAACTACCTAAAATTACAAAGCAAGCAGCTGCTTGAAAACATGCTTTCATTATATAAAGCATTCGTGTATCAATCTCAAATCAGCTGTCCATTACTGTTTACTTGGGATTTTTTTGGCTGTCACTATCAATAATGTATGCAAAAATTTTCCTAGTTCTGCCATCATGCTGATTAATTATCCATTTGCTGAAGTTGTTCTGAGCAAAATTAGCTCATTAATTAAAGAAAATTGTCTTTTTAATAGAGTGTTTTGGCAATGGAACTGTAAAATTTGACAATGGAACAGCAAAGTTTAAATATTAAAATTACATTATATGTTCTCTATACATGACAGTATTAGCCATTGAAAGTGTAGCACTTCTTCCAATGTGCACATTACTTTTCATGACCACTGTAATTGCTTACTCCCTCATCTTCTCTTGGCTTTCCACCTTCAGACTTTTAAATCACTAGAAAAAACTGACAATTTTGTTTCAAGGAGAAAAACACCGGAAAGAGCCAACTCCAAGTGGTACTGGTTAATACTTCCATATTTACTAATTTTAATCTTTGGTTATTCGATACATTTTAACTTACTATGAGCACATCTAGTTTTCTGGAACTGCAGAGCTTCCCTTCACACTGCAGAGCACAACAAAAAAACTGCGCTGCCTTAAGCTGATTTCCTTTCTGCTACACATGAACAAACCATCTATTTGAGATGATCTGATAATTCACTTCTGGGTGTGCACAAGTACTGCAGATAATGAAGTTTTTGGTGGTTTATTAGAGGGGGAAGCAAGAAGTACATGGTACACAGACTTCTAACCAAGCTGTGTGTTGACATACAAATCTTTGCTACTATGGCCATTCTTAAATGTTCATTTCAGTTCCAAAGAAGCAATTTTCTTTCTGAGCTTGTAAGACGTTTCTCAAAGTGAGAGGAAAGGAAAATATAAAAATTCACAACCATCAGGAAAACAAAAAACTGCATGAGCACTCACATGAGATGTATATAAATGTGTACACTTAGCTACAGAGACAGAACAAACCTCTCTATACCCACAATTTTGAGTATCAACAAGTTCTGTACTTAGTTGTATTTGCAATATCACTATGGGTCCTCACCATGCCCCAGCACCCTTCTTCTCAGACAATGAATGTATTTTGGGTTCCATCACCCAAACGAAGGCAACCAACTGAGACTGACAGGGGAATGAAATTAAACATTTCATTCTTACAATTGAGAACTTGGGGTTCCAACCATAAATGAGATTTCTTCAGAGGTTTTTTTTATCCCTTGGTATTTATAACCAGTTACAAGATAACAGTTAATTTGCCATGAGTGCAACTGAGTATCTGTAGGACACTAAAGCCATTAAAACCATCTGCAGACAGCAAGTGGAAGTCAGTGATCCTAGAGCTACAGCTTTCTGCAGTTAACTTTGTATCTTGAAAGAGACACCGCTTTCTTTCCAGCCATATAAAACTTTTCAGCATTCAACAGAGACCAGTAATAAAACCACAAGCTGAAAAAGCATGAAAAACCCTCACAAAATCCCTTTGCACCATCAAAAACAGGTTTCACGTGATAATAAGGGTTATCTTATTATTCACTTCACTTCCATATTACTATACTACCCCAAAAAAGTACACAAGAATAGAAAATCAAGCTCTTCAGTTAGGACCTAACTTAACTTGCCTAATCACATCAAGTATCCACATGTGAATGAATTATAATGCATTTAACCACATACGTGCCTTTTTCCAACTGTGCTACTCTCTGTGCTTCACTACAATATTCACACTGTTCAATGTTTTGTCTCATTTTCATTGTCCAGTGCATGACTGCGCACACCATTTATTGCAGCAGTCAGAAGTATCTGGCATTGAGTATTGCTTTCACAAGAGAACTTTCTATTAAGCTCATCAGTAAGTTGACCTGCTTCACTTATAGCATCATTTGCATTTAGGATAAGCATTATGCCTGCTTCCAGCATGAGCAACAGGCAGTATATAAATGTAGGTGGCTATTATGGAAACTTAGGCCCTTATTTTCCACAGAACTTAGGAAATGAATTTATTTAAATATTCAAAGCACATCATCTCCTGACTCAAAGCACAGCTTCTCCTTGAGAAGACTGAGTTCTCAGCGTCTTTGCAAATCAGCCCAAAGCTGGGCACATGGAAGAAGATGCATATTTAGTGACGACCACCTAAAAAGCTGAGTGACATGAGAGCGTCATATAGGAAGTGGGTGGTAGAGCCCAAGGGCAGAATTCAGCTCTTTACAGCTGTCTTGGTAAGGAAACTATTTGCTGACTGTGATCCTTGCCCTGTTCCATTCTCACCATCCGTTTTCTCCTACCAGCAAGACAGAAATCCAACAGCACCTCTATGAAGAATCCATCATACGAGTTAATTAAAATAAGGGTACAGTAGTAAAACTGTAGGCAGTGGCAAAGCTGAAGCCCATGGCATGATGCATACACAGCCCGGGAATCCAGCTACGCTTGCATAAATAACCTGAATTTTGGCATTTCTAACTTCTGCACCATATCTTTTGCACCTGTAAGTACTCCAGGTTTTTTTGGTGGGTCATTTATTGTGTTCTGGAAAAAGCAACAGCAACAATAACGAATCATCACTTGGCATCGTGACTGCATGTGTGATGAAGACAGAGCAAGCAAACACTTTGCAGGTCCAGAACAGATCTCCAGCACAAACTCACAAGGCAAGCAAAACCAATCAAAACAGCCATCTTCTAATATGGGTTCACTTCACAGATATGATGAAGGATTGAAAGACCATTAGTCTCTAACCTTTGTTTTCATTCCTAAATAAGGCTATTTTGTGAAAGCATATGCCCCCCTGCCTCTTCTTAAGCACAGCATGCAGTACCAGACACCTAACACAAAAGCTTGGGGTAAAGATGGAAGCAAATGAAAATCAGATTTCATACTCACATTGAGATCTGCTGTCACCAATGACAAATGTTACCCTAACAGTTCATCTTAAAATATTACTTTCTCCCGTTCTTTCCCCTTTTATGTGGGATGTCAGCTTTACAGGCCACAATTATTATGCATTCAGATTTTTATATATATATATGTATGCATGTATAAGTACATGTTTCTACATGTTTATCTAATATATAGTTTTTTACGTTATATATATAAGAAATATATGAAAGACTTCAGCCAAAATTTCACTTAAATATTAATAAATCAGACTTTGGGGAGGGGGGACAGAGAAGACAATATTTTATAATTTATATAAATGAAGCATCCATCTTGTATTCTTTGGAAAAGAATAAAGCATCCATTTTTTAAAAATGGCATTTGATGAAAAACTTCTCAACTAAATGTGAAATACATTAAAAATACAATGCAATGGCAACCTCCGATTCTTTGGCACCATATTTCTTGCTGAACTGCTCATTTATGGACTACTAGCACAAGCTTCAATACAAATGGAATGTAATTGAACATCCCCATTTCAAGATGTCTGTGAACTAAAAATACAAACTCATTCAGGTCTCAAATGAAAAAACAGATGTTATGAACTGGGGATTTCATACAATGATGCTTTCCACCTTCCCTTTTGGGTTCCCTTCATGCTATTAAGATGTGTAGTAAGCAAACACCTGATCACATTAGAGAGCACAGATTAGTAAATCAGATCTACTGTGATCCAACAATCTTACTACAGGAAATAAAATGATTTTTGTAATTAATCTTTGAAGTAGTGCTTTTCTTCATAGAAAGACACCTGATCTTGACTGAAAGTTGCTGCAAAATCAACTCCTGTATATGGAGTGTAATGTTCTGCTGTTGTTACCCTTCCTATAAAAACTTGCACCTTTAGTTTTGAATTAAATTTATCTAACCTTCCTGACCTGGAATCTGCTAATGGATTTGTTTGCTTAACCTATGGGCCTGCTATTGCAGAACTGTTCATTGTGTAGGAGCACAGAGGCAGATGAAGGTCATGTCTTCCAACTTGGGCCTTGTCTTTTTGAAGAGAAGCACACCCAGGTTTCTCAGCTCTTCTCTGATATTTTTTAATCAGAAGATCTACTTGGAGCAGTTCCAATTTATGAACCCAACTTGTGAGTGCCAAACTAAATAATTACTGTAGCTTAATACAGAAATTATACAACATCCTGACTGCTGCAATACATCTCTCCTCTGCTCTATGCTTCCTGTTTACATAACCACATTTGTATTAGTTCTTTTCACCAGGAGTATTAGAGAATTCCTGGATTCAAGAGCCACCCTTCTCTATTTTGTTTCTGGATTTAAGACTTCATATTTGACTATATTAAAATGCACATTTTGTTAGCTTGCTACCACTTGTCAAGTGACCCATATGGCTCTGCAGTACTTGCTTGCTCTCTTCACTGTTCATGATTTCAAACACTTGTATATCATTTGCAGATTTTTTTCGTACAAAGTTCCATTTCATATCACAAAATACCAAAGGGCATATGACCAAATAAGTAATTCTGTTCTATGGGAAACTGTTGCTCAATAATTCCCCATTTAGAACGTATTAATTAGCCGGTGTTAACATAGCAGGTATGTATCACTTTGAGTTTGCTTTGCTCTGTAATTGGCTGGAGTGTGCAACACCAGCCCCAACTGTATGGTCCATGGGACTATCCAAAAATTTTTCCAGAATGAACGACAGTCATGGTTCCAAGTACACCTTCAATGCCACAGCACTCAAATCCTCATCATTTGCTCTTTCTGCATATGTATTTCACTGTGCAGAATGACTGGGAGAAACATGCACAACTTGTGACAGCAACTGGGTTGCTATTTAGACTACAGTTAGCTCTTTCCTGGAGAAGAAATTCCTGATTCCTACTCTTTGTTCCCAAGTTTGTTTCTGTTTGGGTTTTTTTTTTTAATGGCTCTGGGTTAAAAAGAACAAAACCAAAAATACTCTTTAAAAGATAAGGGAAGATAGTACTGTCCTTGCACAGCTACTTCTGGGAAGGAGGAGCTGGACAGCAACTTCTGCACTTAGTCACATAAGGTTTATCTGAGCTCTGTCCTGGAAATACTGCATCCTAGCATATTACATGAAAACTACTAATTGCTCCTCCAGATAAAATCAGAGATGATCATGTCAAATAAACTATATTGGCTAGCATTAATTATATTGCACCGTTTTTAATTCCTGGTTAACCAAGTTCTTGGTCAGCCTTCTCAAGATTTTATCTAAGGTTAAAGTCAGGCTGTTAAGTCTAGAATAAGCAGCTCATTCCTGCCCAAGACAATATTAAACTTCTTCCAAGTATATCTGGATTTTCCACGAGTGACAAGTTCAGGGGTAGCGTTGGAATAACACAGAAAAATCAACAGAACTCTGCAGAAAGTCCCATGAAGTTATGGCCAGAAGTTGGCAAACTAACCCCGCATGCCTAATGGCTCTGCTGTTTCATGGCCTGCTGAGCCAGGAAAGGCAAGTGTTTCAGCATCAGCTCAGGATATCAAAACACAGTGAGCTGTTCTGGGGTTTTGTTTGGTTTAAAAAAAAAAAAAAAAAGGGCAGCAAAATACATTCTTCATTTTCTGTACTGTTAATTACTAAGTTAACTTGCTCCGTGGGTTGCTTTGCTTCTTCTTTTCTTACAATCATGAGCTCCCAAATACATACCTGTCTTTCCCCCCACACCTTTAATTTGCTACACACCATCCCCAAACTGATTTAATTCTCTCAATAATATTAAAACTAAACTTTTAAACCATTGTCTAAATGGGTGTTGGTTTGATGTTGTGAGTTTTTTTAAACCATTCTTTTTCAAAACATGTGCCTTATCATTTGTATATTTCACACTTCCTGCAGTGTAAAATACATAAATATAAAGCTAGGTAAACATAAATTAGTGTAGATAGGGAGAAGGAGAAAAAAAACTACCTAACTGGTTCAGACTTGATCATGCCTTGAAACTTGAAGCACTTCAGTTGCGTGTTTCATCTTTATTTCACACAGTGGGATGTAATGCCTTTTATTCAGAGTAGGACGCAAAATGTCTTCTGCAAGGAAATTGCCATCTCTGTATTTAGAACACTCAAAGTTACAGTACAACCAGAGGGAGACTTAGTACGTACTCCTCAGCTTGAAATCTCCCACAATATCCTCTCTCCTCTTGCTCATCTCTTGGAGGGTCAATCGTTCTCATCTGTAGTGTGACTTTAGCAGATTTTCATCTTACACTCTGTCATAAACACTTAAAATCATTTCCCTGAGGGTTGCCTGAAAAATCACGGATAATTAATAACACCATTTCTGACAACGTCAGATGTCCCCAATACGCTTAGGTCTGTTTCAGTTTTCCAAACATAAATTTACATATGAGGTGGAGGGATTTTTTCAGTGGTGGTGGTTTGGGGGTTTGTGTTGTTTTGTCTGTTTTTCAAAGCTTACCCTTTGGAAGCAAACATTCCTCAGAGTAGATTTTGAGGTAAAATATTATTACATTTTCACTCATATTTTTCACAGAAAATATTCACTGAATTTACAGTACTGCTTAGCACACTACCTTCCAATTCCCTTACAGCATGAGTTGAATCTTAAAAGTCTCTTTTCATCAAGGAACTGAAAAGAATGGGACAAAAATCTGATGGCTTTGTTGTTTGTTTGTTTTGGTTTTTGTTTTTTTTCCTAACTCCCATAGTTTCCCTACCTAAAATACTATCAGTCATTAAAGTTTTTTTAAATCTCATCAAGTGCCTTTTGATCTTCGGTTTGTTTTGTGTTATACAAGTTGTTCACTTTTCTAGCATAGGAAAAAAGCTAATCAGTGATTGTATACATAGTGGGGTTTTTCCCCCCCTTCTTTGCTATATATTTATAACCTGGATCAGATGTCCACACTGGAAACAGTGTTCTAAAAAGTCCACAGTGATTTCACAGGAGACGCCTTAACTTGATCCTTGGCTCATTTCCATCTAGCTGCCTTTTGGGGAAGAAAGTTCACTTCCTTCACCACCCTTCATTTTATTGGAATGGAAAGTGAACCAAAGGGAAACAGGAAGATTCCAACCACAACACAAAGGAAAAGGAAAAAATCATCTCCAAATGAGAAGCAGAGATTGGCGAAATTGAGGACTACTTCGGGAGGTTTTCTGCAGCATAAGTTAATCACAGCTGTACTCAAATAAGTGCAATTACAGAATTACCGTCTGCATACCAACACGCAGGGCAGGAGGACTCCATCACGAATTTGAAATTGAAGCCGAGCATTGCTAAGGCCCTCCAAAATAATTTTACTTTGTTTTCAAAGAATCAGTTAATCTCTAAATTTTGTCAGCATCTTCTGTGGAACGGGGTCATAATTCCATAAAAATGTGGATGGTTTGATTTACTGATGGCATCAGTTAAGAAAAAAAATGCTTTGGCTTGGAATGGCTGGCACCCTGCATCCCTGCTCACCAACTCCATCCAGTGTACCTTACCCACCCAGGCCTGTTTTCATCGTTACTCATGTGCTAAGTATCTGTCATGCATTAAATTAGCATCCTAATTTGTAAAAAAAAAAGAAACAAAAAACACCCCAAAAACACCCATACAAAACCATTAAACTTTATTTTCCTTATTAATAAAGTGAATAAGACAGCAAAGCAGGACAATGGAATAATCTCAGCCCACAGAGATATCAACAACAGAAGTCAGGCTGATACCTTTCATTAAGGAGAGGAGAAACAAGGAAAATGAAGCTATGCTCTCAAAGTAGAAAAAAAGACTAATTTAAAAAAGATGTTTTATTATAGAAGTTGTAAGATATTTTATACATTTTCAATTTTTTTGAGAATTTAGCAGAACTTTAACTAAAAGCAAAAAATATCAGATTATCACATTTGTAATTTGACTGATGTAAGGAATGCTTTAAATGAAAACCTTTCCAAGGCAGTGACAACGTTAGAAACAGATATCAGATAGATCTAAGATTTGCCAAAGAGGCTTCATCTCATCACACAACAAACGAGTTTCTGAGTTAACAGAAAAGACAACACATTCGCAGGCAAAGAAAATTCCATTTCTTCCCAATTATCTAAACAAACAGATAACATTACAAATACGAAGCAGTAGTCTTATGGGAAAAAGCAAACAAACTCCTCATTAAAAAAATGTCCTTTGCTAAGCACTTCTACATACACTGGAAAAGTGACCAGCCTACTGATGCTATTAGGCAACCATTACATACATATATACATGTTGATTTTCATATACAGTGAGGAGTGATAAGACACAATCAATGATCTAATTAGCATCAAGACTCAAGTCTTATGCAATTTCCAAGATAAAGAAAATCAAGCCATCATGTCACTCTACAAAACAAAAGGGATACGAAAGATTTAGATGAGCCTAGCTTCATATACCAACTCTGACTGTGATGGTGGGCTGATGCTTCCCAGAAAGCTGAAGCATCTTTGCCCTGCAATTGCAGCTGAATATTTTTTCCCCACTACTGTATATGGAAAGAAAACTGCTCTGCTCTGACACCTGGACACAAACTACTTGCAAAGTCTTATTAGCCCCAAAAAATAAAAACATTTACATGGAGGATTACACCCAAATAAGACACACCTACAGAATGCCTTTGAAAGAGCCTACAAAGTAACATTAACAAGTAAGTGACTTTACAAGCCTGTTCTGAATTAACTTTTGTTCTGAAGCAACTTTAGTCCACCATCTCAGACAAGGCTTTGACTTCACTAGTGACAATGTCATGAACCTTTGAAATCTAAATTTATCAGTTAATTCAACATGAAAACAACAAAATGCTGACTTCAAACAGCCACCTTGTTCAATGCAGATTGCTGAAGGTAAATTAATTGTAAAATAGTATGTGCTTGCTAAACAGTCATTCAACAAACACTATGACTAACAACTCACTTTCCTACATGTTTGTGCCATGAGGCTGACCAACTTTGTAAAGCTCTTCCCATGCTCAAGATATTTATGAAATCACCCCAACTTACGCCAGCTCCTTTGAGTCTCACAGTTCTTCTTCCTCAGTTAAGGTACTAATAAAGTCTCTCTCCTTTACTTGACCTTCTGGTTTTATAAATGTCTTTGAGACATTTATTCCTCCTCCCTTCAAGATATTTGCCAATATATGTTAAAAGGGCTAATAATTCAAAACAAGTAAGATAGGCAGACAGCCTAATCATAATCATTCCTTTTAATGCAAAACAACTTTAATCATTGAACTTTTGAGTTTTATAGGGTTGTTATTAGATCCTTCCTAAGAGAAAGGTATCCTGGTACATAGGCAAAGCACAGCCACTTTCATCACATTTGTGTTGTAATACCTGCAACTCTCAAAAGCTGATGAGAACACAGAAATTGCTCTGAATCACAGAAAGCCTGAAATTCTGGAAGCACCCAGCTGAGGTTCTGCCTTGCCTGGCTGTGATGTTGGAACTGCTACCTATTTTGACCTAATTAACTCCTTACTAAAACTCTAGTGAAGACAAAGCAATTGTTCTTCCAAGAGCACTAAACCTCACAAGTTAAGGCTTAAGCTTCCCCCTAGGCTTTAACTCCATTAACTAGAGGTGTTAATTAGATGGAGCTAGGTAAATCAATCAGGATCACAACTTTAAAGCTTGGCCTAGACGATACCAAACCCTCATATATATTGAGTGGATAGATTCATTAGCATGCTTATTAGCATAACTGCCTAGAAAATATCCCACCAGGCCTGTAAGCATCAACACCTATAAGGTGCAAGAATATAAACAGATTAAAGGTTTATTGCAACAAAATGAAGTGATGACACTTACCTTGGGCCAAGTGAATACATACCAGTTAAACTCAACATATACTTTTCCTTTAATTGGACACAGGCTACCATCTTTCAGTGTTATTTAAATGATAAAGCTCTAGCTGCAGTATCTCTAAATGACATCTTCGGCAAGGTATTATCTGGTACTGGGTTTGGCTCCTGAACTCAATGATAACTCCAAACACAATCCTGGGGTATGGAATCACATCTATAGCACTGCGCATTTGCTGCAAGATCGACTAGATTTTTACTGAGGGATAATCTATTCTGTACAATTGACAAAAATAATGGCAAAGGGGAATACATTTAACAGGTTAAGAGTATGCACAGAAATCTGAGGTTTAACTGACAAACAAAAACTTGCTTGCACTCTACAAACACAATTTCCCTTACTCCAGGTTAAATAAGACTCTAAAGATTCTAACAGAGAAGAAAGAGCAGCTCATTTCTTCCTGAACATTTTAGTAACATAGAATCATAGAATATTTAGGGTTGGAAAGGACCTGAAGATCATCTAGTTCCAACACCCCTGCCATGAGCAGGGACACCTCCCACTAAACCATGCCACCCAAGGCTCTGTCCAACCTGGCCTT